>OMLB01017589.1:0-11311 GCA_900302555.1 Myripristis jacobus
TTTCATCCCTGCCTTGCTGTTCTTTTGATTTACACACACTGTTATCCATACTAACACTCAGCCCACAGCAAAGATGCAAGCAGCATTTGTGAGATAAGGGTAAGCCTGCCAACTGCTGGTAGTCCTTATCCTGGAATGCAATTTTTTATGTGCAGTGGAATTTATTTGGTTGTGTGCAATACAGCAAACCAGGACAAGGAGCACCCAAAATCCTGTTTCTAGTAGTTAGCAGCACTGTTACAATACCCCACATGTAGTAGTGTGCGCCTCTGTGAGTCTATCTCTTTCCCGTATTCCTCCTTTTTCCTCCCTCATACATCCATCTGATTGCATCTCTCTCTCTTGCAGAATGAAGTCTCTGGAGCAGGATGCACTGAAAGCTCAGATGGTCATCGCCAAGTCTCGGGAAGGGAAGAAGCGTGGCACACTAGACCAGCTAGCAGAGTCACCCTCGCCGGCCCCCACGCCCTCTCCCACCCCTCTGGAAGGTGGGTCACTCCTCTGTGCTACAGATAAACCTCTTTCAGCTGAAATCCACATGCTAAACCCTCTTTGTTGATTATTTACTTCACTTATTTGATGCATTTTAACAACACGGATAGTTTGAACAGAATGACACAATCAAGATCAGTTCCTGTGCATTTATTGTTTCTGTGGTATTAAAAAACGACACTGTCAGCTGTCAAATCTACGTGAGTGGTGTTGTTCTGACTTCTTATTTTTTTGTTTTTCTCTGACAGAGCTCAGTCCTCGAGGATTAACCTCACCTGGCAGGCTGGTAAGCTCTATGCTCATCTTTCTAGTTAAATTTTTAAGTTGTCACAAATTATTTATTTTTCCAGTGGACTTTTTGTCAGGATAATCAGTCAGTGTTCTGCTTTTGAATGGGCTTGGAGATCTTGACTTGAGCAGAGAATTACAATGCTGTAACTCTGACTGTTCCCTTAATTTAAGGAGCTTAACTCATGAAAGACAACCTTTACAGTGGCTCATTTACAAACCGAGAAAGGGAAAAAAAGTAGATTGGCTTGGAAACACATTGACATTAATCCACCATCTTGCTATCACTCTAGCCAATCTGAGCTGAGAACATACTGCTCTCCCTCCATATGCCACAGCTGGCTGTTTGAAACACCCATTAGCCTTTCTGCCTCCTGCCTCTCCCTTTCCCATTTCCTCATTCCTTTCCCTATCCCTTATCCCTTTCCCTCTCCTCTCCACCCTGCCTCTCCTCCTTTCTACACTCCATCCTACTCCTTTTTTTCTCCCCTCCCCATCCCTCCACCTCCCCCTCTACCTCTGCTCATTCCTGTTTGCTATCCTTCTAGTCCCTGTCGTCAAAGAAGTTTGACTACCGACAGTTTGCTGCCATTCCTTCTTCCAAACCCGTATACGACATCCAGGTATTGGCTGCATGTTGAGCTACCGGACCCCAGCCGTCTCCCCTCCCCTGGCTTTCCCTGCTGCCTCTCCCCCTCTAGTTGCTCTATAAATCAAGAGGCTTCAGTGCAAATGCAGTCTAGGTTTTGGCTCAGTTGACTGATCAGTACTTCCTGCTCTCCACTTCTTTCTAGGGGTGTGGCTCACTAACTCTCACTCGTACAGTGAGCAGAGATTTCATGCTCTAAATAATGACACACTCTTGTTTTTTTTGTTTTTTTCCCACATGAATTCGCTTCACTCTGTTCTCCCCTCACTCTGCGATCGCCCACTCACCACCCACAAACCTCCAAGCATCTCTAGCAGTAACCATCGATATCCATCCACCTGTCAGCTGTTTAACCACTCAGCCAATCACCAACACGGCAACATTAACACCCACTAGTTTTCACACAGTTATGTGATCCCACTAACCAACATTGGTTCTGGGGAAAAATAGCCTGAACTCTGCATCTCATCCACTCACATTCACCTCCACTGGCTGTCTTGTGCCATGCATGGGCTGTTTTTATCAGGTAGAGGAATAACACACTCTCCATGTAAGATTTCCTCTTGTGCTCTGGCTTCTGAAACATTGATATGCACTGAAGGTCTCCTGCCTTCTGCCACTTATCCATTAAAGCTAAAAGCTCCACTGGAAGCTTTGCAGGCTTAAAACCTCATCAGGGTGATAGTTTGGTGTAGGCCAGTATGGATTCTTTGTGTCGAGGAAGAGACCAGAGGGGAAGCAGGGGAATCCTCGAGTGACGCTGGAGCGAGCAAAGCTTTGTCTTGAAGTGGTTGTGGTTTCTGGTCCGAGTATCTGTGGTTGTCTGTTACTGTTGTCAGTCTGGACTCCTCAGAGTTCGGAGTCGTATGTTGTTTCCTAACTGTTGCACAGCGACACCATTTCGTGTAGCAGATGTCATGTTGCATTCTCAGCCTCCTCTTGGTGGGTTTAACTCGACCTTGCTACGTGTGAGTCTGTTTGCATTGTGTTTGAGATCCCCACAAATGAACGTGACAGTGTGTTTGAAAGCTCTGTGTCGGTGTCGGGGGAAACTATGACTGTTAAGCTTGCAAAAGGCTTATTGTGAGTGATTACTAGGAAGTGTCACACACTGTTGCTATGTAACAGCATCACCACATAGATGGACAGTCACGTAACAGCCTGCTGCCTGGTTTTCCGACTCTGTTGGTGCTGTACTTACGCTCTGTTTGCCCTCTTTGTGAATGTGCCTACATTATACAGCAAGCCCTGGAACTGATGATCTAACTCAACCACCCTCTCTTTTAACATACCGATCTCTCCTGGGGAAATAGTCCTGTAGAGGCACTGGCTCTTGTGGTTCTGACAGACTGGGAGCTTCAGTGCTGCCTGCTAAACCGGCAGAGAGGAGAGAGGCTGGCACACACTCTCCCTCGCTGTCAGCCCCACTGCTCACATGGTGAAGGTTTCCCAGGGGATGCAGGGTACTGACACACCCCCGCCGCTCCTCACGTACTCATTCTCTGCTCCTCTCTTACAGTCCCCTGACACAGTGGAAGACATTCAGTTCATTGACGATGGCTCCAGCAACCCAGGTGAGTGCCTGATCCACTGACTGAGTGTACATTTAAATGAGAAAGGTCTTAGTCCAAGCCTTTAGCACACCAGTAATGTATATATTACACCCCGATTTCCTCTGTCCCTTTGATTCAGGTGACTACCTGGGATAAGCAGCTCCTATTGGTAGGATTCCCACAAAGCGTGTGTGTGTGTGTGTGTGCGTGCGCACCTCTCGAGGCTGAGTGTGTGGAAATCTGGGAGCAGTATATGTGTGTTTGTGCACTAGTGTGCCTGCATGCACTAGTGTGTGTGTTTGTGCTTATATTCTAACCCTGGTAGTCTCTTGGTAAACCATAGCGCAGCAGTGGGATGATGCTACTTTAGAAACCTGACCTGCCTTGAGAAGGGTGTCTCCACCCAGGTGTGCTTTGCCTGTTGCTGATCCACAGGTGTCAGGCAGCCGCTGCCGATCAGACCAAAGTGGAAGAGAGCTTTGACTGGTGTGTCTAACTAATGTCTTTAATGCTGCGTTCACACGATGGGCAACAAGGCAACAGGCGACACGTCATCTTCAGTGGCAGCCAGCAGCATAAAACTACAAATGCACGCTCGATGTCGCTACATGACGGGCTGCAGTGGAAAGTTGAGCTGGCTTCAACTTTTCCTTTCCTAGACTTCCCCTGTTCTGTGTCTCCATCTTTTGATTTTCAAAGTTCTACTTGATATCACTCAAATAGAGAACATTTTTTTTGTGATTAATCCATGTTAAGTAAATTAGATAGTGGAGCAGGTTCTTGATGATTTGATGTGAAATCACCACACGTGATGGGAAGCTCAGCAGTAGTTTAGCCCCAGTGTCGACCTGACACTGCTCTATAGCTTTGTCGCCCATCGTGTGAAGGTACCATACTGCTAACCAAGATCCAGAAGTAATAATTTGAAGCATTGAATGAAACAAATGATTACAGAGAGCTGGAAGTGATTCAGATATAATGTCAATATTACGGCAGGCCGCTGTATATCTTAGAACTGAATGCAATTTGGTTCTTGAAGTTACTCAGATGGAATTGCTTCCTGCTCTGAATTTAAACTCTGAGCCCACTGAGGCGGCCTGTTTCACAACTCCGTCATTCTTTGCTGCATCATTCTGCAGTTTTGGCTCTGATGGTTTTCCTGCTGCTCGTCCGGATGTGGGGCTTCTCTTGCAGGTTAAGGCATCTTTTAACGGACTCAGCCGCTTCCCATCAGGAATTCTCTGTCCTGTAGCCTCGATTTCTGTCAGCGCAATTTCTTCCGCTCTGCAGCCGGCACTGGGGCAGTCGCAGTCAGTGACGGGAGCTCGGACAGAATTGTTACTGAAGCTGCTGTGTGTGTTTTGTTGCTGTGCAGTGCCCGCTGCGAGTCCCGAGGCCGAGGTCCCCGCCCCCCTGCCTGCCACCTCAGCCCTGGAGGAGATGGCGCTCTACAGCAACAAGCGCAAGCTGAGGCAGGGCCGCCGCAGCCTGGAGACCGCCGTGCCCACATAACACCTCACACACCGCGGGGGGGGGTGGGGAGAAACCTGAAGCTATAACGCAAACACACACGCATTTACACACACACACTGTGGATACGCCGAAAAAACACACGTGCATCCGGATGAGGTGCAGAGTCATGAAACACTACACACAGTGTCCGTAGATTGAGAGCATCGTTCTCCCATATGTAACCACTGCAGAGACTGCGAAGCTGAAAATCACCACACACACATTCACGCACTCTTAGTCATGTCCTGCGTGCCAGTCTTGCCTTTACAGTCTGCGGATGAGTTGGCGTGGAGATTGTGCCCAACATCCCATTAGGGCAAGAAAAAGAGCTAGTGTGGTTAGCTAGCATTACTACTTAAAGACCATTCTCAATCTTTTTTTTTTATCATTATTTTATTTTACACTCAGTTTGCCTACTAGAAGCTGAATTATGGTAACAGGAGGTGATTGGATATTTTTATTTTTGCACCTCCACTGATTTTGCTGTTTAGAAAAAAAATACAGAAAAAGAAAACAAAATACTGGAAGAAAAAAGATGAGTCATAGCTGTACTAACTTTTCGAATTATATTTTTGAGGCTTTCAGTGAATAGATTGTAAAATGTCAGGTTTTTTTTTTTGTTTTGTTTTTTTTTTTAGAATTGTTCACGGGGAGGAGTGTATATATTGAGTGAATAGGGAAACATCCTGCTACCTTCACAGTCACAAATGTGCAGAGCATTTTATAGAGAACACTACATATCGTTATTGCACTGCCACTAATCCGCTTTTTAAGAAATTCTATCAAGTAATTTATTCTGTTCTTTTTCTAATCATGTCACTCAAATTGAAGGCCTTCTGTTTTACACTGTTGTAAAACCCCTGTCCTTTTTAGCACAAAGGATGCTTGACGCGTATCATTATTTATCATTACGAATTTATCAGTGATACGTTTTTTGTTTTTTTTTAAGAATCAAGACTACACAGCTTTTAATGAGTGAATGAATGGCATATCACTTTCCTATCATTATTCTGTTTTTGTTGCATTACTGGGTTTTTTTTTTGGGAGGCGAGCGTCTTTACAAATGAGCAGAGCTTAGCTGTTGCACATGCGCCTCACATGCAGGTGTGAAACGCGGGTGTGTCTGGACCTTACTGCTCATATCTCTAGAGGGTCACATCGTGTGTTTTGTCCCAATATGCTGAGGCGTACGTTTGTCTCAGCTCCCGATCTGTTGCATTCCCTTTGTAGAGGATGTGTCCACACTGGAGATAAAAGCATTGAGCAGGCATTTTTTTTAATGAATATTCATTATTTAATTAAGAAACCATTAATAGTGATGGGTCAAAATTTTAGGAATATCCATTTTCAGCACACTTATTTTATGGTACTCTCCCTGCCCTTTGTAGGGTTTTATGTCTCAATGTGAATCTCACTCATTTCTGTCTGTTCATATGACATGTGAAGGTAGCAGGTGTTTTTTTTTTTTTGTTTTTTTTTTTTTTTAAATCTGTCTTTGGTTAATTTAAATCTGATGCCACTGAAAAATCCTTTATTGTTGTGTGAATAATGTAAAAAATACTGAACGGAAAGCAAACTTTAGGTTTGAAACTGAGCCAGTCTTGGCCCACACCAAGCAAGCGTCTGGACTGCTCCCGCACCTGGGTTTGGGCAGGCTTGGTCCCGGGACGCTCTCTGCATGTATATTGGTTTATTAACGGGAGAGCCTCGAGAGGCAGAAGCGATCTGTAATCCCTTCTCAAGACATCTGTCTCCATCGGTCATTCGACTCACTGCTTGACTCGCTGTCAGTTTATGCATCTGACGGGTATTTTGCAGAATCACAACACAGTAGCATACCTGTTAATTTAATGTAGGGTCTACTAATCATAGCTTTCCATGTTGCTCTCACTGACTGAAATTCAGTTTGGTTGATAACATTTGCGAATGGCTGGTATCTTTTTTTTGTTTTCTTTCTTTTTTTTTTTTTAACTTACAGTAGGTAAATCTTTTTTTTTTTCCAGACAAGTGGGATTCACTACATTATTAATGCAGTGTTTCAACTTTGTGTTTTTCTTTTGTCTTGAGTTCTCTTTGGGGGCTATTACTTCCAAATAGGTTGGAGGGCCAGGGTCAGAAGTGCTAGGGTCAAGGGTTAGAGCTCATACAAGACTGTAACTAGTGAATTTGTACAACCAAAGAAGTCTATTTTGTGGTTCAGGAATAATAAATTTTACTTTTCATTTAACAAGCTGATTCATTGCATAGTGTCTTTTGTGTTTGATCTCTTTACATTCTGCCACAAAATCACAGTACACACAGAAAATATCTACAGTACCATAAAGAAATACGACATTAGTTGGTGTCTTCATTTTGATAAAGAAGAAATGCTTGTGTGCAATTAAAGGAAAAATCCACCCTAAAACACTTTAAAAAACACTATTAGTGATGCACTAGGTGGTGTGTCTCTCTGATTCCCAGGTCAAAATGTGTTTTGGGAAATGTGGGAAACTTACACCAGAAGTACAACAGAATAAGGCTGAGTGAAGCAAAGAAGGTAAAAACAAAAACACAAATTCTATCATTGAAAAAAACAACAACAACAAAAGTAACAGAGTGTGAGGGTGGAGTTCTGCTTGAAGCTCTTGCCTCAATGCTGTGGTTCTGCACACACACACACACCTCTTTCACGCAACTGGGTGGACTGGGGGGAGCTTTTTTTCATCCAGACCCGCTGGATGCGCTCCTCTACACCGGGGTCAGGGACAAACGTCTGCTGTTCCTCTGTGGGGACACAAGACAGTATTTTATTTGTTATTTTGTCGGATTGTGTGGTGTCTTCCTGGGAGGAGACACACCGGCAATCCATTCTCTGGACGCCGTATTACACGAAGCAAACACTGATTCATTGGGAGAGGGCCTGGAGAAAGAGACACCCACCCGTTTCAGGCTCCTTTGCTGGGCACTGTAGAAGGAGATGGCTCTGGGGCTGTCGCCAAGACGCTCACACTGCAGCCGCTCGAACAGCTCCTGGTCCTCCTCCGCCTAGCAGCACAGGAGAATCACTGCTGCTCCATTGAACTATTCACACCATAGTTTGCTCACACTTTTCCCAGCATATTTCAAACCGATTAATATGATTTATTGTATTTTCGGATCCATTTTTGCATCCAGTAGTAGCGGCAGCACTTTGTTCACTGAGAGTATGAGGCCGGCTCACTTGTGCTATGCTCTTGTCCAGAGTACTGATCCCAGGCTGCACAGGGTCCTCTGGTTTTGGCACGTTAAGCACCTCCTCAGGCACCAGGAAAGCCTCCTCATACCAGCTCTCAAACTCTGAGACACACAAACGAAAGGAAACTGTCACTGAGAACACATGATGCCACCTACGCGTCTGCTATCGTAATGTAAGCTATAAGGAAAGTAGAGGATGAAGATGGGGGTGTGCTGCTGACCGGTGAGGAGGCGCACCCTGCACTGGTCCACAAGGTGCTGGCAGTAGCTGACCTCGGCCTTGGTGCTGCGCAGCGCCTCGTGTCGCTGCCGGTACTGAGCCTTCAGCTCTCGGAGGTGCGGCACCAGGCTGATCTCTGGCTCACCCAGCACCGGGACTCCCTTTACGCTCACAAACTGACCTTCACACACAAGCAGGCGTTTATTACAATACCCTCATAGTTCTCATCTCCTAAATACGTGCTCCTCATTATGGGGTCACAAAGTATGAGGGGATTTTTAAAAATGTGATTAGACGATAGAGCGAAGCAGGAGAGAGGGAATGCGATAAAGGTTATGAGTCAGATTTGAATCTGTAGCACAGGTCTTATCCTCCTGACCCACCAGGACGCTTGATGGGTGTGCAATTTATCACCAAACAGACAAGTTGTATAGCGATATAATTATTTAAACTCCATGAACAGCTTTTATGTGTGATTGCCTGGATCCAGTCATTCTTAACTGGAACAAAACTCTCCTGCAGTTTCTTTTTGACACATCCGTATCACACGTAACGTACCTTGGCGTGCTCTCTTGTCTTTGTAGTGCTGTATGGCTGCTGCGGTGCGGTCGATCTTTCTCTTGGCGGCGTTGACTTCCTCAGTGAGCTGTCGCAGGCGGGCATGGCGCTCCAGCAGCACAGCCTTGTTCTCTCTCAGGATGTGGTTGATCTCGCTGCCTTGCCCCGCCTTGAAGGCCTCAAAGGCCTCCGCTTTAGGTGGAGGGGCGCTGGGTGGAAAACGACACAGTCTCTGAGTCTGAGGACCACCACACAGATGAACCACATATTGAGTGGACAAGGCGATATTTACTCAGTGGTTGCGGGCTCTTTGCTCGGAGGCGGTGACTCCTGCGTGTCCCGGCTCTGGATGTCGGGCTCCTGGGCCTCCTGCTCCCTCTCCGGTGTCGGGACGCGGATCTGCTTGGATCTGGATGCACTCGCCACTGGCATCACGGTTACTGGGCTCCCTGCACCCTGTTTCTTACCCTGCCTGGAGAAGGACAGTAGGACAGACGAGTTAGTCTCTTGTAGGATTAGACCTCAATCGGGCTAATTTCAACTTTAACAATTATTTATTCATTTAATTAAGCCGTTCTGTTTTTTTGTGAATTAATTCATTCTTGTAGAGGCCAAACGTATTTCAGAGTTTCCATATCAAGTAGGTGGGGTGGAACACCCTGCCTTAAAGGAATACTTGACCCAAAAGCTATCTATTTTGTATAATTTACTTATAATGGGGAAAAAATTAATCACATGGCTCATGGAGAGGTTTCCAAAACAACCTAACCATTTCTGTTTGACTCCACAAAAAACATACGAAAACGTCAAATTTTCAATCTTCTGATTGTGGCTCATGGCTGCCTAACCCTGCCCTGGGGTGAGTAAGTCACATAAAACATACTGGTTTTGGATGAAGTATTCCTTTAAAGAGCTGCATCCCACTGTACAGAAATATATATTTTTCTTATGTAAATCGTCAAACTGGTATGTCCACATAACCATGCGTGTCTGTCAGACTGCCTGCAGCCCGTCATTTACCTCGCCGTGTTCGCATCCCTGTACTTTTTAGCTTTGCTCTTGCCAGGACCAGCATGCCTCTGTGCACCTGCACCGTCTTCTGTTTCCGCCATGCTGTCTGTGGAATCAGCCTGATGAAGAACAGAGGTGGAAACAACGGATTACAGGCACTCACGTTACTGTAATTCAGTAGTTTTTGTGTGTACTATATTTAAAAACTGCATCCATTCCAGAGAATTAATGATCAGTAACTTCTGGATTCTGGATCCTTTCACAATAAAAGCTCAGTCAGCAAAGATGAGAAGAGGAACTTCTGCTTTGATGGTTCTACTTTTTGTCATTTCCAAACTTCCAGTGAAAGCCGCACGATGAAAAACTGCAGATGGTTGATGGAGGCGAGAACCATTTAGAGTCAACGGTCAAAGAAATGCGGGTTGGCCTGACGGAGAGGACCATGTAGACTCAACCATCGCATCGTGCGCTTATTCCATGTCACCTTGACTCCAGCTGAGTTGGCGCTTTGGTGTTTTTCCACTAGGTTGTAGGTCTGACACAGCTGAGCCTTCACCTTCTCTGCCTGCTCTCTATTCATCACACACACACACACACACACACACACACACAAGAAATTCACTTAACCATTATCAAATAAAGAGCTTTGGCCAAAAATTAGATAGTAGTAGTTAAACTATTCCATTTGTTTTTAGTTATTTGAGATTTAGAATAAATCAACTTCAGATGTTCGCTTTACACACATGGATTTTTTCATAGAGAGACAGATATAGATGTAGATATTGATTTTTTTTTTTTTTTTTTTTTTTACTGAATAAACTGTCCAAATTCCATCATCATCATAAGTTCAGCGGTAAACAAAACTCACTCCACAGCGAGCTTGAACTGGGCGAACACCTCCTGCAGCTGCCTGATGCTTATAATCTGTAAACAGGCGTTAGACAGAGATGTGACATCAGGTGATGAGAAGGCGCCAAACTAAATGTGACGTGTCAGAGAACATGAACAGCGGTGCGCCAAACGCCCTCACACTGATCTCCTTCGAGGTCCCGTCCAAGTACCGCCGCACCTGGCTGTGGATCTCGGCCGCCTGGGCCTCGGACAGCGGCTCGCACGTGTTGGACGGCCGCCCCGCCTGCTCAGAGACACACACACACACACACACACACACACACACACACACAGGGCGTTTCGATTCAAATGTGAACCTGCTGAAATGTTTGCACTGGAACGTTTCAGGTCTCTCTTTGAATGAAGCTGTGATGCAAGGATTTAATCAGTATTTTTGATTTTAATAGTATTTATTACTCAATAATGGATAATGTAAAAGCCACGTCAGCATCAGCACACTGCATTCACATTTAGCCAAGTGCTGCTACAATACAAACAATACAGTGAGCTGCAGGAAACCAGGTCAAAGAGTAATGATAATAACAACAAAATATGTGCAGTGTCACATGTTTCCCTGCCAGGCTCTACTCACAAGAGCACTGTAGATAGACAGCTCTTCTTTCAGCATCTGGACCTCCTTCTCAAGCTTCTTGATCTGAGCCTGAGGACGACAGTCACGTTAACCCTCTGATCACCGGCACAAAATGCAACAAAATACTTGGTGGTCTAGGTGTGAGATCCTGGCAACTCACCGCCGGGTCTATGTGTTGGTTAACAGCGGGGTGAGTCTGGACGCGCTTCATTCTGCTGGCAAAACGCAGAGTCGACAGCTGCAAGGAGCAGAGTTATGATCACGACACCAGTGTGCGCTGCTGAACGGACTCGAATGACAGCAAGCTTTTCATGTCTCATATTCCGGTGCTT
>OMLB01017599.1:9335-20581 GCA_900302555.1 Myripristis jacobus
TCCGTCAATGTTTTGAATCTCAGGCGAGGAAAAGTCTAATCTTGACTCTGTGTGAATACGAAGTCTACATTCTGTGCTTAAAAACCTGTCCAAAGCACACATTATGAAACTGCGGTGACATAACCAAGGCTCCGGAGCGAGAGCGAGAACGCCACAAGGCCACTGCACTCTGAATGAAAAGCTATTAGAGAAAAACCTTGGGCTATCTCTGGATCAAAAAGCACGGCCACACCAGAAACGCTGTCACCATAAAAAGCCCCTAATGGTAAACATGAGCTGAGAAACAGTACGGCGTCTTGTTTATTTAAGTGAACAAACGGTGCCATGTTCGCAAACAGGCATTTTCTTTGTTAGGGGGACGGGGTGAAATTGCAAGCAGGGAGCGAAGTGATAGCCGGATTATGGAGCCAGTGGGGTTTTATTTTATTTTGAGAACAAAAGGCACAAAGTGGTGGACAGCGCGCGCATAGCCTCCGTCCTTTCAGCGCAGACAGGGAGAGAATTTTGCATTTAGCACAGCTCTCATATTGTTGTGGAGGCCCAGCAGACAGGCACCACTATTTCCATTTCAGGCACATGGAGGGGGGAGGAAAAGAGAGAAAAAAGGGGTGAGGAAGGGTAAGGATGAGGCTGCAGACTTGTAGTTTAATCCCCATTTTGCCATGCCAGTTCCCAAAGGCAAAAAAGGGTGCATTGAAAAGCAAGGTACAGGCCTCAGGGTGCTGACTGACTAACTAACCCTGTTACCTGAACACAACATGGGTGCAGAAGCATGCCGATTCAGCTGCTTTGAGGATAATCCCTCCAACTGTTAAAATGTGCCCTGACCTGAATCCTAATAGTTCAGCTAAAGGTTGCACAGATGCATGTGCAAATACACAAACACACCCACACCCACACACACAGACACAGACAGCGACACACACACACATGCAAGCATTCTTCAGGCTGTCAGGTAGGGTAGTACTGAGACTTTGATCCTCATTACCATTCTGCATCAGGCTTCATCTCATGTCTAGCACACACACACACACACATACACACACACACACACAGGGAGCAATCCCCTCTGAGAGAAACATTTTGCCGGTAAAATGTCACTGCCTTCACTTCACTGTTTGGATGGAAAATCGGGGAGCATAGCTCACTGTGTGACAGGTTGTTTTCTTGTTCTTTTCAACAAAATGCTCTTGGGCAAAAATCCACTCAGCTAGAATGATGGCGTGTTATGTTAGATTGTGGAAGTGGGCGCTGATGGTTTATTATGTGGAGGCAAGCTAATGGGCAGTGTTTTGGTGAGTGATTTCTGGTCTCGGATGAGCGAACGGAGCGCTGGCGTGTCCGTCGGCTAACTAGTTGTGCTGCGGTGCGGTTTCGAGCCCGCAGCGCGCGCTCCCTGCTGTGTCAGCCGACAGTCCGACTGCTAACCTCCACATCACTCAGCCACAGGAATCAGTGGGGGCGGATTAACGAGAGATTTCAGGTGATACAGCATGCTCTCTAGCAGCCATATTGGATCTCCACAGCTTGGATAATGCCATGCGATTATCAAGTACTTATATGCATCTGCTATGTTAATTATCACATTTTATGCATTTGATCCGCACAATAGGAAATATTATGCGGCCAGTAGCCAGTAAGGGCTAGTAGTCACATGTTAAAGGTAACAGTATGCTGAGTTTGAGAAATGGGAAGCGGGAGGTTTCCGACTCTGACCAAAATTGACGCCCAAATGTTGTTGAAAATTCCCCGTTGATACCAGCAGTGGAGCTAATACTAAATTTGACACTTTTCAATGTCCTGCTGTAGTTTCATCTACACAAACAGGGACTTGGGAGTTTAATTAAATGCTTAAAACGTGCTGTTATTTTCTGCTCTCATTCCCAAGGCTCGGATTCCTGAACACAGTGCAAACTTTGCTAAAGCGGCTTGCTGAATCGCTGGCAAGTCACTGTCAAAAAACACCTGTTTGTCCAGGAGAGGGGTAAAGGTGTAGACCTGAGGGGCTACTAAAAACAAGATGATTTGTGTCTCAGTATTGGGAACACATGCACCTCATCAGACCTTCCGCTTTTCTGTATAATGTGACGGAGCAGAGCTGCACCCACAACACAACCGGCACAGCCAATCCTCCAAACTGAAGGTGGTGTTAAGTAAAGGAGAAGGAACCCATCTTTCAGCTCTGACTCCATTTACACTTGCAGCACAACACAACGCAGTGTATACAATGCATAAATATGGTTCAGCATCATGCAAAGGATCTAAGAAAGCGACTAGAGTGGGGTGTTTATCATCTTAAATTATCATTTTAAAAGATTGTGACCTTTTTAACCTTCTTCCCTCCCATAAAAGATGAAGAAACATTAAGACTAGAACTTCCAGATTCTGAAACACATCCAGAAGCTGTTCTCCTCCTTAAGTCTGCAAAGATAGCGTTTAAACCACTGGTGCAACATGTCATTTTTATATTTGGATTATATTGCTTATTTTATGGCTGTTTTATGTGCTCATGTTTATTTCTAGTTTGGTTTTATAACTGTGTGGTTGGGCGTATGTATTATATGCCTATTAGTGAGTGGTTTTATTTATTACTGTCTTGTATTTTGTGTCATGTTAGTGAGCTCATTGAGAGTAATTCCAATCAACTAAGCTGATATGGCAATAAAGTATTGAATCTTGACTCAACTGATTCCTGGTCACAAAGTGCTAACTGGTCAGGAACTATGACACATAATCAAAAAGACAAAGGGATGTTGCTTTTGTCACATTACCACCTGGTAACATTCATGCAGACACGTTTCTAAATAACAGAGAATTGCTGTGCACATTTTTACATTCTGAAATACACAAAGCCCTCCAATAGGTTGAAAAAATATTCACACTACAATATGAGCATTTGTCACACTTAGTTGAACGCAAGTGGACTGTCAAGCATTTGTTTCTCAAGGAAAACAAAACAGGTGGCAGAGAAGAGGACAGAGACATCACATTTATCATCCTAATAATGGAAAACGTCTGCAGGAAGAGACGTGGAGTGTCTCATTACATGATGTCTGACTGTGACGTCTGCTTTCCCCTTCTTTGCAGCCAGGTCCTTCCTCTTGCATTTGCTCTCATGTCTGTTTTCCATGTTTATCACATCCTCTGTGAAAGGTACGGGAGGAAGGAAAGTAAGTGGGGAAAGACGAGCGAAACGTGAAAGGAGTAAGAGCGGCGATGATGAGCTGCGGCGAGCAAGAATAGAGCGCATTATGAGAGTGAGGCGGCTGAAGAAAGGAGACAGGAAAGAGGTGCAGAAAATGAGACCAAGGTTAGAAATGGTTGTTATGAGCGGGAGGTGAAGGGAGGTGGAGCTGGAGGAAAGTGAGCCCAGCTGGAAGTCTCTCTATAGCTTTACTCATGGTTACAGCAGATGATGGGAGGAGAGGTCACGCACTGGGGGAGCTTTTACCGTGCCAGAGGCTGTCAGCGAGGTTCTCCTTTAAAAAATGACTGCACTGGCAGAAAGCTACTGTATGCCAGGGTATGTTTAAGTGACCACGTACTGCATCTTTTATCATCCACCTTGCTGGAAACGTGCCCCACAGCTGCCTAACATGCCTACTGTTAAGCCTAAGGCAAAGGCGGGTTTGTAGACAGTCCTTGAACAAGTTATATAACAACAATAACTCCAGTGCTTTTATACCAGAAAAAGTATTATCAAAGTGAAACTATATGATTATCTGAGACTAGAAGCCATAGTTTACTCACCTGCGCATTTACTACTACATCACAAATTGCTTTTAACTTTGTAACTTCTAATCAGAGTAACAGGCTTGAATAGCTTTAACCAACATGTAAATTCATCCTTATGGTAATATCATGAGATCTAGGCCATGTTAGACAAGGTTAATAACACGCAGGTTATTAGAAATTCATGCTCCGAACGTGTCAGCTACTTCAGATGACATCGCCCTGACGCAAACTGTTGAAAAAATGTTGAAAACGAATATATATCTGCCAGACGGAGGACACAAACACAGGCATACTTCAGATGTGCAGCGTGCACAAAATAGACAGTGAATGTCTATTTGTTTGCAGAGAAACAGCCTGATACACTATCTATGTCCTTCACAACACTTGTCTGGCTAAAAGGCCAAGCTGATATATGCGTGTGTGTATAGATGTATGTGTGTGTGTGTGTGTGTGTGTGTTTGTGCATGTGTGTGGGTCCTATTTGAAGAGGTCTCTCCCAGCCATCCAGCCTTGTCAGACTGACAGAGCACTGGTATTAGCGCCGGTATTAGCATTTTATCAAGTGACCTTCCTGCTCTCGAGCCTGACTCTTAAAAACATTTCTTCCCCACTCCAGCTTTTTCTTTGCTCAGTAAAGACGGCAACAAATAACTCTGTAAGAACCATACATCCACTGCAACACACCTCAAGGCCCTAGGCGAGGATATCACTCTCACTCTGAGCAATATTAACTGTGTGTGTGAGCCTGAAGGTGGATGAAAGTGGATGTGCCATATACAATGCAAAAATACTGTTTTTTTTCCCCCCACAAAATATTATCTTGACAAGTCATTTACTCTTGTATTCACTGACCAAAATCTTGTTTTTTCCTAAAACAAGTGGAAAAATCCACTTATTTCCAATGCTAATCAACTGTTTTCCAGAATTTTCTTGAATCAAAATTCATTTTCTTGAAACTGGTAGGATGATCTGCCTTATTCCGCTGTGTTTTTCCTCAAAAATTCCTCAAACTAGAAACAAGTCGGATTATCTCATCCCACTGGCACATTTTTTTCACGTGTGTTAATAATACTAATACTACTATTAATTATAATGATAAGACTGAATATGAGACTAAGTGGGGAGGGGGGTATTTTGTTGTCTAAAGGGCACCCATAATGAACTGTTTGAGGACCAGCAAATCTGTGCTGTCCCTCCTAAGCGGTGTGTGTGTTCTTGCCACAGCTGCCTGAGTCGTAATTACTCCTCTGGTAATTAGTGGTCGTCTATAATTGGCATAGAGACTCCTGGCCAGGCTCTCCAGCAAAATGCCTGTCATCCATCCGCCTGATTCCCTTTGTTGATTGTCTTATTTGGGAAAATGGGGAAAAGGAGGGGTGACACACACACACACACAGAGAGTGATCCTGCTTTCATGTGCCTGTGCATACAGCTGTGACTGATGCTCTAACAGGACTCAGTGGGATGTGTTACTGTTTACCCTGCAGCCAGGATAGAGGAGCAAACACGGTCCTCGAGGGAAGCTGAGGCTGGTTATGGAGCTGGATGTTTGAGGTGCTGATGGGCTGCCTGGAACACACACTCCCATCAAACAGCCTCGGCGCTCATTATTTACCCGACCTCATTGTTTCTATCTTTTACCTCTGAAAGCTGAGGACAATAAATCACACAACAAGATGCCATCAACAACCTTGGGATTGGAGATCCTTTGTGCCGTTTATCTTTTGTCCCGGATTTTTAGCATTTTCCTGAGGTTTTTATGTGACTGTAATCATGGTGCTCTGGAAACAAGGTGGCATTCCTCTCGTGAAGGATGGTAGCTAGGCTTATTGACGTCAGCAGTCGAGCTACCAAGGGTTCACACTGCTCCGGAGTATAATTCATTATGCATTGTACTATTTTAAGGCATGTTTGCTGTCAATTCCCCGCACGTTAAAATGTATGAGAAATCGGATGACGACAAATCTAATCAGTGACACAAATTCCTGACTAATCAATTGAAGCAAGCACATTATCAGCTCAAACTAAAACAAGATACAGACACAGTATGTTCACAGATGACAAAAAAAGTCAGTTTCCTTGACAGTAGGAACATGTGAATGGCTCTAAATTGCTTGGTATGTATACAATTAGATGATTGAAAGCACAGTAATCATGCTGAAGCATACACCGCGGTTATACATAATGGTGTAACTGTGGTGTAATTGTAATTTTTAGACGGTGCAAAAAACAGCAGCCCATGAAATATAACCTTAATCCTTTAATGACCACACTAATGACCATTACTTAGGGCTAAGTAATTGGAAGTCAATGAGCTAAAAAACCCCTGATCTCAGCCAATAAGTTAATGGAAGGCAATTACGTTCTGTCCAGCCAGGCCGGTCTTGCTCCCAAATAAATACGAGTACATTACGATGCCTGTCCCAAGAATACACGCTAATGTTTAGGGTGCCCTGGGGCTGCTTACCTGCCACACATATCTGCTGGCTTAGCCTGACTGATCGACCTGCCTCATTAAATCTGCTGCTATTGACTCGTCTTTGGCTGGCTGTGCTGTATGGGTCCATGGGTCTGCCGCTCGCAGGAAGCTGTAAGAGCCTGCAGGTCCACTGCTTGACCTTTCATCAGATAACCCCACTGATTAAATCCCTGCTGAGCTCTGATGGGGAGCAAACTAGGAGCCATTTGAACCGTCTACGCAGGGCAGGAAAATCTATGAGGGGGTCTCTCTCTGTGTCCAACATCAATCTGTGTCATGTTCAATTACAAAGGGCCAATGTTTACTCTTATACAGGGACAGACAGAGACGGAGAGAGGGCGTTCACTGTAATTCTGTGCATCAACTCCATCTCCTAAGCAAGATTACCAATGCCCGGTGACACTGAGAATGGAAGCACATTGCCAAGCCATGAAATAATACTGCTGCATCTATAGTCCATCAAATTCCAGTGCAGTGATTTGTTCATTCAAAAGATGAAATCAAAATGGAGAAGAGAGTTGAAGTTTACTTGAGTTTGCACTGCATAAGTCATTAATTTGATTCTTCTAAGTGTACTAATAATAATGTCAATTTGTGACTTTAAGGCAAGACAAAACAACTTGGGCTAAGCAGGGACTTATTCCTTGAAACACACTAATACGTTCCCCTTGAGTCCTGTGGGATTGCCTTTGTGAGAGCATGTGTGACAAGTCAAATGGTTTTCCAGTCATGTGACCCACATCTTGAAAAGACTCGAAATAAGTCAATTTTCATCAAATATTAATGCAGTAACGGGCTCTACAGTGAAACTCAGGTCCATTATATTGTCCGTTCCAGGAAAACAAAGAAACTGCTGCCACTCCAAACAAAAGGATTTCACCCTATTCATCAGCATTATATGATTGCAGTCTGGAAGCCAGCCAGCATTTTCCAGCGTTCCCATTACACCAGAGGCAGTTCCAGTCATGGCTTAGGTGCACCTGCCCCTGAAGGTGGCTATACTGATTGGAGTGGTTCCCATAATGGGGGTATTGAAGACTTCCAGGAGTCCTTGAGAGAGTCCAGAGAGTCCCCAAAGGAAATAAGAAAAACCTAAATTTCATTATTATTTCATTTACTAGAGGGTAGCACAATGACAAAACAGAGTTTGAAGAATAGCTAACAATGCCTATTGAGAGCAGTGGTTTCACTCTCCCTGCTGTTACCCCAATCTTTCAGTATTTTCTGCACTAAAGCATATCTGACAAGAGAAATCTCCTTAGATGCGTTTCCCTGGGGCAAAACCATTAAGCCTTTAAGGGGTTCTTGCCATGAAAAAGTATGTGAACCCCTGTTATAGCTCTCCATGGGACACTAATAGGACCTCTTTAACACTAGAGACACTGCAGTGCAGGCTGTTAGACAATCCCCAAAGGTGAGCTGAGCTCATCCCTGGCAGCTGTTTCCTCCCATGCACCCCCTCTCACTCAGGTAACGACGTTAAGTTATTTAGCAGAGCAGCCAGAAGTCTCCTTAACATCCCTGCTGGCTGCTGCAGCCTGGGCTTTGTAATAAATGACAGGAACCAAACAATAAAGACCACACACACCTACAGCGTCTCATGACAGCCAGCAGCCTGCTTCAACATTATCCAAACACCAGGAACAAAAATTGTTAATCCTATTAAATCCTATGGCAATTTGCAGTGCGGTATGATTCAGATTACTACACAAAAATCACAGCAGTATTATAGGCTATTGACGCCAGTGATGTTAAAATAATAAAGGGCAATGTATAAACTGCACATGTAAGTGCCTATACGAATATTGCATATTGGCACTTCAACCACAGACACACTCTTGAGTCGCTGAATGGGATATTATAGGAATATAAGGAAGATTACAGATGCTTTTACGTTTTGGCAGAGTGGTAAGGCAAACATGGGCCGGGTCAAAATCACATTACATCATCCAGTGTACATCATCTACTTACTCCGAGTTACTTTTCAGAGTGGTTTCACCTCCATCGCAGCACAGAGAGGAGTCCCGTGGACGCTACGCTGTGGACGGCGGAGAGGATTCAGGTTGCAGGTGGCTCACTCGCTGCTCCTCATGAATGAAAAACCAGTGCGACGGTACGAGGATGTGTGCAGGCTGGACGGCAGCTGCACTGACTCGGGATCGGTCACTGATGCCCATTCAGATGCTTTCTATCCCTCCCACATGTCACTTTGTGGGATTTTGCCGGAGGATCCCGGATACAGCACCTCTCTGTTTTTTGTGGATTTCTCCTTGGGAGCAACGGTGCCTTCAGGTGCTCCTCGTAAGGTCGTAATTCTGAAACTCTAATATTCCAATCTTATAATTCCTAAATGGGAATTTTCATATTCAAGTTCAATAACGTAAGTGAGGTTAAGGTTTGAATTGTAACAAGAGTGGGAAAATGTGATAAAGGTGGTTTTAATTTTAGAAAACCAAATGGACATATATTGACATTTTAAAATACCCGTATATGTGCAAATTTTAAATGAGATGACTTCTACATTTTTTTCTTAAAATGTCTTTAAAACGCCACAGTCATTACACTTCCAATCCTGCCGAAGGTAGCTCCGTTCTGCAAGAATGTAATGTCAAAAACAAAAAAAAAATCATTGCATGTCTCTTAATAGGCTTTTTTTTTCCTTCTTCACTGCCACCAGAGGGAAGTAACAGTGTGCAGCAATGAGGAAAGGGGAGATTATCCCATTTAATGACACAATTACCGGTGTTGTAAAGTAATTTCTGAATTTTTTTTTTTTTTTACAACAGTCACCTTATTTCAAATTGAGGAAGGCACTAGATTGCACAATTATGTCACTGCAAGTTGTTTAATGAATATTTGAAAACAGTGGAAGCCAACAACAGCAGTAGCTTCAGAGTGTTTAGACCATTATAGACGAGAATGTGAAAAAGACCTTTTTTAAAAAAAAAAAATCATGCTGGCATTATCCTTTAATGTGCTGCTCAACCCATAGTTCTGATTTTTCCCACAGCACTTAAATGCAGCACTAGCCACTAGACAAACACTCTCTCTCCGCTGCTGATTGGCCCAGATGAAAAAAGCTGGCCGTCGCCACGCAGCCCATATGTCCCCCTCGGCCCCCTCAAGACTCAAAAGGCAAGAAGTAGCTTGGAGCAGGACTCAGATCAGGGTGGCTCTCTCCACCATATGACTGCAGTCTCTGCCAAGTGCGCCTGTGCCTAAACAGCAAGTGCAAATAAATAAATATGCACTGAAATTATTCATCAGCAATTTCACTTTAAAAGGTCGTAACATATGGGTTTGCTTATACTGCATCTGTCAGCTTAAAGATGGGTAGGTATTTATTATACGGCTTGAAACTGTATTTGTAGATTTTCATGCAGCATTCAGAGGCATGAGCCTGAATTTAATAATAAAGACGAAGGTGTACCCCATCTCTTTCACTCGTGCTACTTGTTTGCAACACTGGAGGCCCTGCATGCGTGGCACACCACACTGTTGGCTTGTGGAAAGTTGCTTGGAGACAGTAAACTTTACCCCCCGCAGTTCAAGGACAACCGCCCTGGTAACTGATATCACCAAAGGATAGCCACTTTTTTTTTTTTTAACCTCAGTCCATGAAACCAGAGCCCCCTAAACAGTGTCTTTTGTGCACACAGCGAAAAGGGACTCCGGTCCTTTTGATGATCCATTTTTATCATTTCCACAAAGAGTGACCCCTTCTCTTGAAATGGAATTCAAATTGCATGAACCTCAATGGTCTTCATCACTGCATAGAAAAATCGACCAAATCATGAAGAATGCATGAATAAGACCCGTCCACTGAATATGCATCAGTTTCTTCAGAGGTTTGGTCAGAAGTGACCTTGCAGCTGATGAACTTTACTCTGATTCTTACCCTTTAAGCTACAGCAGGGGTCAGGGGTCACACAGCGGGCTCGTCGAGACCCCCGCTGTCTGTTCAGCCCAACTGTTTCCTCTTTCTCACTCTTTTCCACTCTCAACTCGACTTCATTTGTATATCACCCTTCATACAAAAATTCAACCCAAAGTACTTCACACTGTAAGATTAAAAAAAACCCAAAATAATAAAAATAAAAAACAAAGGTCAACAATAAAAAGGATGCTAGAGTAATAATTACAATAAAACTATATAATGTAAAAAAAAAATCAGTAAGATAAACACAGGGATAAATAAATATCAAATCAATGATTAAACTGAAAAACAAAGGGTGTAACATTACTACAAAATAAAAGCCTGATTGAGAAGATAGGGCATTAGCTTCCCTCTAAAAATACCAAGCGAGGTTGCCATGTTGACGTCCAGGAGCAGTGTGTGTTTCCTCAGATTATTCTCAGCCTCTCCCAAGATATTCCTCCCTTTCATTATTCACAGAGCCCCTTGTGCTTTCATTTCCCGCAGATGTTGAGTGCAGATACCTCACTTGACCTACATATTGTAGAGAAAGGGGGGAATCGTACCTGACCGGTGACACACGAAGCCAATTTCCCTGAAATCCCATACACAACAAACCCATATCCGCCCTTCCTCTTCCTCTCCAATCCACCGGTGCATGCATACACCAGGGGTGGGAATATACGATATTATCACGATATTATCACCAGTATTGCAATAATGTTTATTGTGACATAATGTGATTTATTCCCTTTTTTATTCCCCTCCACTGCAAATTATGTCCCCAATGGAAAATACAGTAAAGATAAAGTTTTCATTCTGTGCATCTCACTTCAGTCATTTCTACTGCAGCAAAAGGGGTTTATCAAGCAGTCAGACCGCGAAACTATGCTGTATTGATTTTTTTTCTCCTCCCCTACACACACACACACACACACACACACACACACACACACACACACACCTCTTCACATGCCTCCTGTGCTGATGGTGGGACGGCTCTGCCTGTGACAACCCGGTGATAATACGCTCTCCTTGCGTAACAGCCTCAGCCCTCCACCTCTCTGCTCTTACTGAGATCCTGATCCTGTAATGTTGCAGGGCAGCAGAGCATAT
>OMLB01017599.1:22888-34943 GCA_900302555.1 Myripristis jacobus
TTAGATGACTTCAAACCAGCCTCCATTGACACAACATGTGAAGGGGAGCTTGATGTGGGCAAAGGAGAGCAAGTCACCATTACTCTACCCAATCTAGAGGTAAGTGTCATCGCCCTGGTGCCAGCCGAACTGCACTCCCCTAGACAATAATCATCGTAAACTTTATTTATATTCCACCTTTAAAAAATAGTTTTCAAAGTGCTTTGACACATACAGCAAAGCTCAATAATCAGAAAGCCAAATAACAACAGAAAGCTGTACAGAAAGGCCAGACAGGAGCAAGACAAAATGAAGGTAAAGTCAAGAAAATGTAAAAACAGGAAAACAAAAGATACTAAACAAACTGGAGAGAGGAAAACAGAGGGATGTTGAAAGATAGATATGTCAGAAAGCAGTTGAAAAAAACCCACAATACATTAATTAATACAAAAACTACACAAATAAAAGAAAGAACAAATTAAGAAATAAAAATAAGATAAAAAGATGACAAAGTCAAGTCAATAAAAATGGGTTAAGAGGTCACTCATTCTGCGAGTCTTGTCTTCTCAGGCAGGTTGTTCCAAAGTTGAATGCCCTGATGGCAAAATCATGGTCACCTCAACTTTGGAACAGCCAGAAGGGCCTCACCCGAGGATTTAAGGCCGCAAACTGTCATGTATAGGGTTAACATTTCTACGATGCAGCTTGGGGCCAGACCCAGACGTGCTTTGAAAGTGAGCAGTAAAATATTAAAGTCAATTTCAAATCAATCAGGGAGCCAGTGGAGAGAAACCAGGATTGCGGCGATGTGATGTCGCCTGTTAAAACCAGTAAGAGACCTAAGAAGACAAACTCGTAGGCTCTTCATGAACATTCAAGAACCTTTGTTGCTTATTTTTTTAGGGTTCATCTGCTCCAGTAACAGTGTTCAAGGGATCAAAGAGGCCGTATATGAAGGAATGCATCCTCATTGTGAACCATGACACAGGAGAGTACCGCCTGGAAAAACTCAACAGCAACATAGCTGTTAAAAAGACCAGGTTGGTTGACTTGCTACAGCAAAGATGAGACTCTGTTTACTATTATTTCTACTGGAAGTCATTTGTAAATAGGACTGGTTACCGAACTCAGATATCTTTATGGCACCAGTATTGACATTTTTTTAATGATATCCAGCCCTATCTGTAAATGTCTTATTCATCATTCCATACTTATTCAGCTCAAGTTTAACCAGCTGTGGCAGTAAGAAGTGTGTCTGTGTTTTGACTTGCGTTCCCAGGGCTGAGGGTAGCAGTAAGATCCAATCTCGCCTGGAGCAGCAGACCAGTCGTCTGAGCCAGCAGATGAAAAGTAGCAGCAGTAGCAGCAGTAACAAGACTCAGACTGGCTCCAAGACTTCTCCTCCTAAAGAGAAGATGTTCCCCACATCACCCATGGATGACATTGAGAGAGGTATCTACAAAGTTTTGCCAGCATAGATGTTAGGGCTGGGACTGTATGCTTGTCTGCCGATTTGATACAATCACAATACTCAGGTGTATTGCAATTTGATATTACGATTTATTGCAATTTTTGTTTTTTGAAGATGTGAAGTTTCATACAGCTGTGATTATCTGAAATTTCACAGTGGCTCATTTTATATAGTGACATCAAGTTAAAAAAAAAATCAATTTAAAAATTAAAAAAAATAAAGAAAAAAGAATCGTGATACTTAGTGAATTGTCTTTTTCCCCCCACCCCTAATAGATGTCTCAAAGAGTCATGGAGGACTGACTGTGTGTGTGTGTGTGTGCGCGTGTGAACATACTTGGGTGGTGCACCCAGGTATATACATGGCCACCCAAATATATTTCCATCCTTTTTAAAGAATGTTCACATTTTATTTATCCTTCTGAGAAAATCACACAATTTTTTCATTGATTCTGAAAAAGCACCCCTCCTTGTTGCCAGTTGGGCTGTGATATGTGGGTATGTTCCAACAAATTCAGTCCAATTCTAACCAGATCCCTTTACCATCAGTGTCCAGTAAAAACAAAGTGGATGCAAGTAGTTTTCCACAAAGCTCTTTCTTTACCCATTGCAGATGTATTTCCACATATAACTATGGCAAGCAGGTTGCAAGTGTAACAGGATAAACACAGCTTTTGGATTAATTACTAACTAACCGTTTAACTTTATAAGAGCAGTTTGAGTCAGTACTTGTGCTTTGCAGTGCTTATCAAATACAGGGCTGACAGTTATCACTTTTTTTAGCACACGTATACAAAAGAGTGCAGGTGTTTCACCACGATATGATATTATATAGACTCTTTGGACAATTATACAACATTTGCCAATATCACAAAGTCAGCTATAGTATGATTTTGAGTTGACTCAGTCCAGGGGTTTACAGTTCATATGAGACAATGTCAGTATGGCCATTTAACACAGTCAGTTTCATTATAATGCCATGTTTCTGTTTTAAGTGCGTGGCCAGGTTCCTCGTGTCTACTAAGTATTTTATCTGGTGCTGGGTTTCCGTATTGCATGTGATTTGCCCAGTTGACCTGCCTTTCCTTGGAAATCCAAAGTATTTCCACACAGCTGATTTATTCCAGAGAGGGGATTAGATTTCTTTGTTGCTGGCCATGGCGGACATCATCTGCCTGCCTATTTTTTCAGGAAGGTGATTTGCTTTGATGGAAATGGTGACTCAGATGTGGCATGGGAATTTCAGAATAACAATGGATCTCTGATTTGGATTGGTAGTTTCAATTAGTATCGATTATATTGGATCAGTGTGCCAGTGAGGATAATTCTTACATTGGTGCTGTGTCTGACTCTGTGTGTTATGTTTGTACACAGAGTTGATGGCGGAGGCGCGGGTCATGGACCAGATGAGCAGCGGTGACAGCTCCTCCGACTCCCACAGCTCCTCTTCCTCCAGCAGTGACGACAGCTCCAGCAGTAGTGACTCTGAGGACGAGCGTTGCCCATCACCCTCGGCCCCGGCCAACCAGAGCATGCCTATCCTCACAACCAACAGCAACACCGCCTCCCTCTCCAACAGCCGCCCAGAGGAGAGCGGAGGAGGACTTCTCATGAACACACTCAGTGAGTAGCTCTCCAAGTTCCTATTTCAACCTTTTGGCTGGCTTACAATGTGCTTTGAGAGCTTCATATTCCTTTACTCTTCAAGGTTGATTAACTACAATCCAAGTGAAAGATAATCCAGGAATTTGAGAGCATCAACAAAACTTGTTCTTGTTCTTGTTCTTGTTCTTGTTCTTGTTCTTGTTCTTGTTCTTGTTCATGACTTGTTCTGGAGTGCAACTGTAAATATGCCAGTGTTACACCTCGAGATTATTATTAATTCTTTACATAGTCCACATTACTGTTAAAAAGAATGAATTTCTGTTAAAGTATTAAAATGGGGCAGCTGCCACTTCAGTTTCTGCCACCACAGGTTCACAGTGCTGAGAAAGACATAATCGCCAGTACAGTGTTTCATGTAAATATTTGTGGTGCACCACTACAGTATTGCTGCCACAGCCGCTGCGGAAAAGGTGGCATCAGGTTTCCTTCTTTGTCACTACAGTCTCCTGTGTTATCATAACTCACATCAACACACTGCTGTCACTGTGGGTAAGCACAATTAATTAATTCATAACCCACAGCAGACCGTGCTATATTGAAATTAAGCCTTCAACTGCACCACAATCAAATTATCAGGCTGTGGGAAACAATGAAGAAGCTGCTAGTGACCCAGTTGGATAAACCACAACAAAGACTGATGGGATTAGACATTTGTGGGAGCAGCTGGTCATTGTAGACCTTTAGCTTCATTGGAAGGGGAACAAAAAGCAGCAACACATGATAACCAGTTGAGGAAATTAAAATATGCTACATTGCAATATGGAAACTCCAGTATATTTTATTATCAGCTAATGACATGCAGACCCTTTGCTGCATGTCGTCCCTCTGTCTCATGAAGCGTGTTTGCCCAAAAGTTTTTTCAATTAATTAACTAATAATTCAGATATGATATTGATTTATTGATGATAAAGTCATTCAGTTTTTATAATCATTAAAAATAGATTGGTTAACTTGTAAATTAAGTGTCAAATATTGTATATTTAGGTCTAATAATTCTTGTAATGTTCCTGGCTGACAACACCAAATGTCTTCGTCTAGTGCAGACATAGCTGTATAATATCTGAATACTGACACTTAGCCATATTACCTTTTTAATACCGTATTCTCACTGTTGCTGAGTCTCACACTTGTTTTCATGGCTCTGTTATGATGAATGACACACTTGTTGGGTCCAAGCCATTTCACAAGCAAACCCCTTAAAAACCCAAGTGGTCATCCTTAGAAATAGTGAACCCTACAAAGCACAATTTATCGTTGTTGTTGTTTTTCTCTGTTCTGTTTGGGGGTGGCACATGTTATCTCCAAACTGTGCTTATCACATTTTGGTCATCCCAGACTGACCTGGACTCTTATTTTGAAAATGAGCTGTGATGGGCAAATCATTTCCATAATTTTGATCCTCCTAAAAAAATCTCCCCATCCTTTGGTTGTGTGTTACTGGTGTGAGTGTACATGCAGTATATACCATGATGAATATATTTGTAAGCTGTCCTCATATCTCAGTCTTTTTTCACCACACATTTCTGTTGCAGAGAATGACCTCCAGCTGAGTGAATCAGGCAGTGAAAGTGAAGATGACTGAAGGGCGTCTGCCTGCCTGTGAATGTCTGGTCTTTTCAGCGGGGAGGATGTGAACTGGACAAGCAGAAAAATGCAGTACAACTTTCATTGTCATTGATTCCTGTCTCTTCATTTCTACTTGTTTTAAGACAGGTACACTCTGCTATTCAGTTGGAAAAAATTATTTGTTGCTTCCACCCCAACAAATGTCAATTTTGTAAATGTTACATTTATTGCTTTATGTATTTATACAAAGAAATATGCTAAATTAAATTGATGGTTTCAGGTAACAGAGACAGGATTTGGTTTCGAAGAGAAGCGTTATGGAAGAAAATCTCAATGTTTCATCTCACTAATGCAGATGTGTGGTTGTTGTACTGTAACATCTAAGTCTTCAGGAACAGGCTGGGAGATGAGTTCATACTGCATGGATGGAAATCTTTTTACCCGTTATATCATCTGCATCCTCATCTGCAGAATCAGTATCCCATTGTTCCTGCATTTCAGTGAATCCTCTATGTTCTGAACTTGAGGTGCCTTAGGTTACATATGGGTAAAAACTGTACTCAGTTCTCAGTTATATCAAAACAATTGCCTCAACTGGATGAGTTTCTGCTGTTTAGTTTGGTACTTTGGCACATGTGTCATGACGTAGTCATAAAAGAAGTGAAAGCTACTTTTTTCTTTAGGCTGGACTGCATCCATGTCGGGGTGGAGTCCTCTGCTTTTGCCTTACAGCACCAGTGTTATGTTAGTTATAGGAGCCTTTTCTTTCAGTTTACTGTGACGGAGTTGCAGGCTAAAGCAATCTTTTGCGTTTGTTTCCACTTATGGAGTTTTCAAAAAAAAAAAAAAAAAAGTACCTTATCTATTGTGTGATATTTCAAGATATCAGTTGGTCTTTCTGGCAAACTAGTGCACTAAAACGGGGTTAGTGTAAGGGTCATGCAAGAATTTTCTCAACGGTATGTGTGTGTACGTGAAAAAATTACTTGGCTTTGTAGCTTTAAACCTGCAATACTTGAATCTGACTAATTATTTATATTTCAAAATGTACTCTGACCAACAGATAATTGCTTATTATATTTTATATATTTCTAGAGGGCAACCACAGCAATGAGAATTGCAAATCAGTATGTGCTGTTGCTTACCAAGCCAGAAGCTTTATTGCACCTCAGAGTGAGACTTACAGCACTTTATGTGCCTTTTGTTATTTGCCTTGGCCAGTTGGTGGAACACAGGCCACTTTTTTGTGACAAAGCCCCATATCTCGCTGCTGTGCTCTCTCTCCCCACGCAGGAAGCAACTGTTTATGTTGGAGCATTTCTTTAGTGTCCCAGACAACTGGGAATGTGCTTTAGATGTGGAAATCAACTGTTATGTTTTGCGTAAGCGAACGAAAAGACTCAGTGGATCATCAGTGAACTATTTGAAATCAATTTCTTTACAGATAAATAAAGATTTTAATTGTTTGCATGCTTCTGTGTCATTTAATTCTACTGACTGTTTTAATTTTAAAGGTGCACCATGGGTTGATTCAAGTGAGGACCTTTATAGACTCACTCAACTGAGGAATGAGGAATAGAAGGTAGAATAAGCACAAACTGATTGAGCCTATGTGGTTCTCATCTGTCTGATGCACTGATAGATTAGCGCTTATCTAAATTTATTATTTATTTCTGTAGTTAAAGTCCAAGTGTCCTCACATAAACCAGTAACCCTTGATAATCTTAGTGCACCTTTAAAAGGGAATTCTGATATGCTGAAATTTATCAGTGGGTATGTTTGTATGATGATGCATTAGTGCCACTATAGGGAGAAAAAATACAGAGCCTGGGGAGGGGGCATAATATTCCCAGGAAATGACTCTGAATTTCTGAAATTAAAGTCAAATTTATAAGAAAAAAAAAACATGGCTACTCTCATGAGGGAAAAAACTCCAATTCTGAGATTAGAAAGTCACAAGTCCGCAACAAAAACTCATTCTGAGATTTCGGTTGTAAATTTATGAGGAAAAAAGGTTTTTCCTATACTGTCGTGTTTACTAAGAAGGTGATTTTAGCCCAGAGTCACAATATTCTCATCGGCATCCGGACTATGAAGAGACGATGCCATGACTTGGGCCGATTCAGAAGTAAACAATATTGTCATTGTGGGTTAATATCATGAGTATTTGCTTGTTAATAAATCTGATTGCAAACTATAATTTGGTGAGGTCAACAGCAGCAGTCCTGGTACATGATTAGGGGCAGCATCTTTAGTGTAACCTTGCAGTGAAACCATGTGGTTCCTTGACCAAAAAGTAAAGGAAAAACTATTTCCCGAGTTTTTTTTTTCTGGGGATTACCCCCTCCCCCTGCGTCATAATTCCCCCCCTACAATGGCAGTTAATGCGCCGTCGTAATGTTTGTTTATTTCCGAATGTGTGTCAGTTGCACTTGAGAATCACAGCACACGATGGGGCAGGGCAAAATAACTCAAGCCGGATCTGGTTCACATTAACTGCAAATATCAAAGTCCAGATCTTTGCCCAGCGCCTCCACTGCAAACAGCGGGGCCGTCCCAGCACATCCTGCAGCTCACGGTCACAGCCCGGCCCGGACGCGTTCGCCAGCCTCGGCAGAGACACACCTGAAGCGCTTTAAAATGCTGCGCAAGTCGCTAATAAACATCGGGATGCGCGTTTGTCGCCAACAACAACCGAATGGGTTTCAAAGCGCGACAGCGGCGTTAAATCCAGTAAAAAGTACTTGGGACCAACACCGCCGCGACGCATCCACCACGACTGTGGCGGAGGGAAACAGTAAACTCAAAACTATGGAGGATTTAAATGGACCTAGTTTCTTGACTTCCTTATACTGGCTTTTCATTAAGGGCTACTTCCAAACGACGCACCAGATGCAAGTAAGTACTCATGTAATAACAGTTACCACTGCTGGATAAGAACTGAATTAAATCCCCGTGCAGGTCCTTGCTGCTGTTTTGCCTCTGTTTATTTTATTGTGGTCCGTCAAGTCCCAGGGCTACCGTTTGCACCAGCTTAATGTGCGCTGCAGTGCATTTTCCCTGCAGGGCACTGACCGTAATTCCTCCTATAGCACAAGTCAGGCACCTTCACTCTACACTGAAATCAGCTGTGCTGCTAAAATTAGTCAGAACTGATTTGGCAAGCCTGAACAGCCCCATTGCCAGAGTCACTATATTTATCCCACATGCATGCAACTTGTAAATAATAACCAGTCTTTGGCCAGACACTAATCCATACCCTGTCTGCTTTGAGATTGAGCACAGCAAGATCTATGGTCCTCTGTGGAAGTCCAAGTATGGCCCTCTGGTCATTGTGAACGTGGCCAACGCCGAGCTGATAGAGCAGGTGCTGAGGCAGGAGGGGAGACACCCGGTCAGGACGGACATGCCACACTGGAGGGCGTACCGGGAGCTCAGGAACCAGGCTCACGGACCGCTGACAGAGTGAGTGAACCCTCCAAGGTCCCCTGCTGCTGTCAAAGTGTTAGACAGCGGCAAAACTCATGAGAAACTTGCATGAATTTACACGCTCGGAATGCACAGAACATAATTGACAAATGTGCATGTCAGTATTTGAGTGGATGGAATAGAAGTTGCAAACTTACAGTGTCATACTTGCTCAAAAGCTGTTTTTCTTTTGCTGAAATACTGTATATATTTGCAGTGCAAGTTTGTGAATTTGACTGAAGTAGAAACTGCAAACGAGCAATATCTTGTTTGCTGAGCTGGTTACTTCTTGAATATACATATTTTTTCTGTGCAAGAATGACTCTGTGATTGCAGCATGTCCTGTGTGTGTGTTGGGTTGGGGGTGGGGGTTGATCTGTCACAACATGCTGACTGTGCTTGATGAACATCAGTCTCAACATCAGGATTTTTTTTTCTATCTGCACGGCACACACAGACTCCAGTGGGATCCAAACATGCACTTGCACACATATACTTGATTGTGTAATAGCAGCGTGTCTTAGTTTTTATTCTTGCATTCCTGTTGGACTTGTTGCGGCAGAATCCTCCAGCATCTGTGACGGCGCCAGCACAGCAGGACTTTTGACGAGTGTCATAATGTTCAGCACAAACGCTCAGCAGAGTACAAACAAACTCAGGAATCTGGGACATGCCTGTTTGACGGCTTAAATCATCAGTTCATTAAAAACGTCTCATTGTTTGGAGGGCAGTTGAGAATAACAAGAAATAGAGAGTATTATAGTTTGTCTTAGAGATAGATCAAACTCCTGTCATGGGCTTGTCTTTGGCATATTTCATCATTTCTATCTGAATGCGCTGAAGAAACCGTACTAACTTTAGACCACTGATAGTATCTAAAGTTTGGAGGCATGTTTCCTTTTCCTTAACTCTTGTTTCTGCATGTTAGCAGGACAAATGCTGGTGTGAAAACAAGAAAACACCATTAAGAACAAGAAAAAGATCCTCAATATTGTTAAAACACTCCTGGCCATTCCTTTGCTTGACTTGTAGTGGCTTTGAGCTCTTAATAAGACTCGGTAAATTTCACTTTCTTCCCTCGCCAGTGCAAAGTTCAAATTATGTAGAACCAGCAGAGCTAAACGAACCATTGTCTCTGCTGCCGTCTGATTTCTTAACAGCGTATTGTTTACTTTTAAAGGTTTGCTTTGAATGCTTTTGTCGTGTGGTTTTTTCTACTTTATTGTTGCTGCAACACAAATTGCCCCTCAGGGATAATGAAGACACTGCTCCGCTCTGTTCTGCTCCAAATTAAGCCTCGTAGTTAATTCCTGTTTGTGTGTGTTGGCAGGATGGGGGCTAAGTGGCAGCGTATCCGGAGCATCCTGAATCCTCGGATGCTCAAGCCCAAGCATGTCTCCTCCTACAGCAACGCCATCAACATGGTGGTGACAGACTTCATCGAGAAAGTGGCCTGGCTGAGGGACACGCATGGCCAGGGAGTGATGGTCCACGACCTGGCTGGAGAGCTCTACAAGTTCGCTTTTGAAGGTGAGCAGAGAGCCGCGTGAAACCTGCCTCACTTACTGAACACAAGAACAACATGAACATCGCACAGCAGGTGCAGGGCTGAGGAAATCTGGTGAAGCTGCCAAAATATGCTTTCATGACACTTAACAACCAGTAATCACACACTGATTAACATGTAATGTTCGTACTTAGTAATAATTCATTGTACTGTGTAATATGTAGATTAGTAATTTCTCAACATTTTAGTTCTTAATTTGCTAAAATGTTGGAAAAATTTAGTAAATGACACCCAGGCACTCAGATTAAGTAATACCTAACTAACTCGTAATTATGTATTAACAAATACTGGTTCATTATGAGTCATTCATGAACAAATCTTTAGTAATATGCTAAGTAATGATTACCTTAACCATTACCTGCTATTTTAGCAAAGTGGAACAAGTCTGCGCTTCTTAGACATGTAATTTTCTAGAAATCATTTGGTACTTATTGGCAAATCACTATTTTAAAAAAAATACTTCTTAGATCTCCTCTTTTTTGCAGAGCTAACACAATCTATGTTCTATGATCTATATTTTGCATTATATATCTGTGATTGATAAAGGTGTATCTATTTTATCTATAGAAACTTGATGTACTTGACACAGTCCTTGACTGGTTCGCTGAGGTGTGTTCTCAGGGACGTTTGTTCTTCCACGCCTTAGAAACTGTCTCCGTTTTGTTTTTTTGTATTTTTTTTTTATCTAAATGTCCTACTTTTTGCCGCATGGAGACACCGACAGTGATGACCTATAACCGTCTTTGTTATCAGTGCCTGTCACACATGCAACTAAACGTTACAATCAGTTCTTAGACTTGGATTTGAATTATAATTTAAAGAAAGAGTGGCCTTTTTATTATTATTGTTTTTAAGAACAGGTCGGCGTACGTAGTAAAACTTGCAGAGTGTGTTTAAACAGCAACCTGTCAACCTGCCTGTGTAGTCCCATTCAAAGTGTTGACCTTTAAACAATATTTTAGTGAGTCTTAGCCTTGAGAGCTGATTAGATACTGTGAGGTATTTTGTGAGTGTGATCTTAGTTCCTCATGCGGTTACACAAGTAGCTTTCCGTAGACTACACTTCACCGTGTGCCCTTTATTCACAGGACAGCAACTTTTTCCAAATTAGATTGTATATCATGTCATGTTACCACTTCTTGTGTGTTTTTTCTACCTTTATGTGTGTTTAGCTTCTTTAGATGTAATACATCTTTTTGGTTTAGGTTAACAGAGTGTAGCCAAGATCAATTTACCAAACATCCATATTTTATTTAACATTTCTAACCCAAGGATGTCATAGGATGCCCTTGGACACAATCTAAAGCCAAGTCACATTTACTCCTCCATATTTCTTAAGATAACGCTAAAGAAACATTAAAAACAGCTCACAAGACTGCGTATGAAATTCCTAAAACTGAAACATTCATGTCACACTGGAGGAACACAGCAGGGACAAAAGAAGCCTTTGTCCTTTGGAGTCAAGTAATACTCACAACACGTCTTTTGTGATGTGACTGTGCATTAGTTTTAGTTTTAGTTTTATTTATTTGCACATACATAATACTGCGTAAAATCCAGATTGATCATTTTTAAAAAAAAAGCTCCCCTCAACATAAGCAGAGAATGAGTGAGAAAAAACAAAGTGAACATAATAGAACAGTACAACCAAAAAAATAAATAGCAACAAGAAAAACAAAAACATGAGCAGAATAACTAACACAACTGCATTATGACTGTATATCCCATTTTACAATCAAAAGCTTGTGTTGTTTTACTTTTATGTCTTTATTGCAGGGATCTGCTCGGTGCTGTTTGAGACCCGGATGGGCTGTCTGAACGAGGTGGTGCCAGAGGAAACCCAGAAGTTCATCGTCTCTGTGGGGGAAATGTTTCGCCTGTCCCAGCTCGTCATCCTCTTCCCCAAATCCGCCTGGCCTTACCTTCCCTTCTGGAAACAATTCGTCGCCGCTTGGGATCACCTCTTTAAAGTTGGTGAGCTTTGATCCAACAGTGTGTCCAAAGCCAGCGTATAAAGAAAGACGATATATATATAGAGAGAGCTATATAAAAGTCTTTATTCACTGGTGGGTCTATTGTGGAACAGTTAAAGTGCAGTATGCAAACTTGCTGAGCGTTGATTTAGAATGAGCACGTAGTTTCCTCTCCACTGAGGTCAAAGGGCCCTCACTTCCATCAGCATGCTGCAGCTTTGTGTGGTGCATAACTCCTTTTATAATTTTGATCAAGAAACGACACTGTAATTGGTACAAATGACTGGCCATTTGCCAACCCCGCCCCTCAATGCACACTCCTATCACTTGCCATTAGATCTTCATCCACGCAACATCCACTGAGCTG
>OMLB01017600.1:0-34729 GCA_900302555.1 Myripristis jacobus
TGCCTAATTGAAAAGAAGAGATGCACAAAGAGAGGGATAAGTATAGAGAAGAGAATAAGCACAGCTACACTGAGTTAACAAAAACAAGCATTGATCCATAATGTAGCTCCACATTCTCAAAGTGAAAATCCTGTCACAAAAAGGATTTGAACCAGCAGGTAGGCATGGTGTACTTTCAGAATATTTCAATGACAAGAATTAAGAAAAAAAACCCCGACATAAGACGATGTAGCTGATCATTGCTTCTCATGTCACAGTACAGTGCAAAGCAATGTCTCTAATCTCTGTGACAGGGATGCTGTGTTTGATATTTGAGCTGTGTGGTGAGCTACATTTAGGGTAATTGTGCAGGCTGGCCTTGTCTTCAGATATATTCAAAAAGACAAGAAAACTGAAATTGAAATTTCTTTCTGGGTAAGATGCATATCACCTAATTATATTATGCCTGTCTGCAAGTTGAGTAAGATTTTTTTTAAGCTATAGAGTACAGGCAGTGAAATCCCAAAGCTAAAGACAGTTTGTGAAAATGGACATGCAGCTTTTTCTCAAGGTAATGACTTTAGCCAGAGGACACTGTAACTCCAGACAGTCCCTACTGGAGTGATTTTTGTTCATTTCCACTACACCCAGAGAAAATAAGAGAAGATAGAAGCAGCAGGGAGAGAGAAAGACAGAGGGAAAGAGATGCAGACTGATAGGAAGACAGAGCCAGACAGTAATGACCACTGTTAGCCAGTGAGATTTCACTGGAACTACATTAGTACAGAAAAATCATCATCATCCAATCATTTCCCATCAGCAATCAGAGCAAAACCCGAACTGAAACAAAATTGTTACCGTCATATTAATAGTATTTCAATGAGTATGGGATTTAGATTTCAGATTTTTCATCTTTTCATCTTTGAAACTTTATTAGATCATATGACTTTGAAAGTGTATATCAAAGGCCCAATCCTTGAGAGGGCTAAAGCTAATTTGACCTGTAATATGTTCTAGTGTCCTCTGATGAAATCCACAGGTTGAATGTACACTTCCAGTCAAATAAATGTAATGAGACCACTTATCAAACCCGTCTAAAGTAATATGAAAAATCTCTCTGCATGTGGCCAGGGTAAATGTTTGTATTTAACCTTTTTATAACTACTATGCTCCACATTCCTCGTAGTGAAGAAAAATGAAAGTATGCTATATGGACAAAAGAACTGTTATACACCTCTTAATCATTGAATTCAGGTTTTTCATTCAGTCCTATTTTCACAGGTGTATAAGATCAGACACCTAGCCATGCAGTCTGGCTTTAGAAATATTTGTTAAAGAATGGCTTGTTCCAAAAAGCTCAATGAATTCCAGCATGGTACTGTAATAGCAACGTAATAGGATGCCACTGTTGTGACAAATATTTTTGTGAAATTTCTTCACTCCTAGATATTCCACCATCAAGTGGTATGATTGCTAAGTGGAAGCATTTACGAACCACAGCAACTTACCTACCAAGTGGCAGACCACATGAGGTTACAGAGCGGGATCTGTGTTCTGTGGAATGACCAATCACACTTCTCTATGTGGCGGTCTGATGGACGAGTCTGGGTTTGGTGAATGCCAGGAGAATGTTACCTGCCTGACTGCACTGTGCCAACTGTAAAGTTTGGTGGAGGACTTTGGCCCCTTAGTTCCTGTGAAGGGAAGTTCTATACTTAAAACTTTGTGGTAACAGTTTGGGGAAGGCCCTTTTCTATTCTAGCATTCTAGCATTTGTGCCCCACAGCACAAAGCAAGGTCAATAAAGGCATGGCTGGGTGAGTTTGGTGTGGAAGAACTTGACTGGCCTGCACAGAGCCCTGACCTCAACCCCATCCAACACCTTTGGGATGAACTGGAATGGAGACTGTGAGCCAGGCCCTCTTGTCCAACATCGGTGTCTGACCTCACAAATGCTCTTCTGGATGAACGGGCAAAAATTCCCACAGACAAACTGCAAAATCTTGTAGAAAGCCTTCCCAGAAGAGTGGAAGCTGATATAGCTGCAAAGGGGGACCAGCTCCAGATTAATGCCGATGGATTTAGAATGGGAGGTCAGAAAAGTTCCTGTAGGTGAGTGTAGGTGGCCCAATACTTTTGTCCATTATAAGTCATACTTGGACTATTCTACCAACCTAACCAAACAAACAGGAAGAAATTGTCACAAAAGCAGGATTCAGTATGTGATATAAATTATGCACGAAGGCTGATGGCATGCCATCATTCCACAACATGCAGACATGGAGACTCTTGCTGGTACAACCAAGGTAAAATACTGGATTAACTTTGTACCCATTGACAGATTTATTTAAAAATCAGTGGCTCCCAGGAGAAAACAAGACACTTTATCATGCTGTTACTGAAATAAATATGTTTCGGAGACAACACAGGCAGGCTAGAGGGTAAGCAGACAAATACAGAGACAGAACATCATATACTCTTTATAGACAGTGGAAAACAGACAGACAGATAGCAAGGAGAAAGACTGACGGAAGCTGATGAAGCAGGACTACTTTAGAGAGGAATAATAGCAGGACTGTTTCACTCCGTGCCATGTTGAATACTGCCTCAAGTTTGAGCTAATTGCCTCCCTCCTGACTTCACCACCGGACCAAAACCACTCAAATAAACAGCCTGATAAGAACAGAGGGAAGTGAACAACAGATAAATATTTCATCAGTTATATGCAGCAAACAATTTAATAAGTTCTACAAGAACATCTATGGATATTGATTTGAGAGCTGTGGTCCTATGGAGTCATATTTTTACCAAAATAAGGCAAGAAGATGCACTAGATCAAGTAGGAAAAGATCTTCCCCACTGATTGGATAGACAAATCCATTAAGGAACCACCTTTATGTCCAAATTACCTCCGTTTAGGAATGGGTAAAACATGACTTATCTAATCTTGTAGGTGCACAGTGAAAATCTTAAAGTAGACCTTTTCTATTCTTCTGTTTTACTGGATGAAATTGCAGTCATTGTAAGAACGGATAAAGAGGAAATCTGGTCTCTATATATGACCTTGGAAAGGTCAGAATCTGACATTTTCCAATTGTGGGCATGCAATAAGGTAGGCACCAGACGAGAAACCTTATTAAAATCATTAAAGTGCAGGACATTTGTTCAGAAGACAAGGTTGTGACCTCCATGAACTGCACCACTCAAAAATGGGAAGATATCTATTGCATCAAATTGAAGAGCGTTTATCTAAAAAGGTCAAGACCCGTAATACTACATTGTGGGTCGTGGACCTGAGAGACATCGGTTTCATTCCATGCTCATTTGTCAAGAGACACCAACATGTTTCTGCAAAAAAAAAAACAGCAGGGAATCTGTGCTATAATCACCAAGTTGTCGAGATTTATTCAATATGAAAAGAAAATTGCTGTTACATGCACACAGGGGTGGACCAAAATCAAACAGGGTTGTGAGTTAAAAAAGGTTCACTGAGAGCGAAGGGAACTGTAGATGGATGGAGGTGATGTGGAGAAGACAAGGCAAGGGAGAACGAGGATGGAGGGTGTCAATAGCCAGGCTTGGCGTGGTACGGAGGACAGGTGAAGGAGACGTGGCAAGGGATGGCGGACTAGGATTGTGTGGCATGGCTGACAGATGAGGAAGCGGTGGAGGGCGGGCAGACTGGTTGGTGAGGTGATCCTGAGGCACTGGCGAGAAGCAGGTTAGCACAGGCAGCAAGGAAGAAAACAGTATATAAAATACACAGACACACATGGAAAAAGACTGACCGGAGAATGCAAGGAACGCAGGGAACACAGGGAAAGCAAAAGGGCAACACTAGGTGGCTCATTTGCTGGATTTAAAAAACACGTCTATTCAAAAGCTTAGTCTGAAATGTTAACGTATGTGATCATGTCTTAACATTCAGAGCAGCATCGTCGGCCACTGATCTTTGTGCTCTTAGTTAGACTTTTACCCCTTTAATAAGGTAAGAGAAGTTGCTGCACAGTAGGGTCAGGCAGTGAGGTTAGAGGTACAAAAGATAAACGTACACTGCTGAGCCCTCCCATTTTCTTCCTGGCATCACAGTTGGCACCTCTGCTGCTATGAGCTTTCATCTCTGCTGCCGCTTCAAAATGGAACCAAAACTCCAAAATCCTCCAAAAAGGCAGCACAAAAGAGAATGGAAATGATTCTAGGCATCTGGGGCACGAGAGGCGGATTTGCAATCAGGCTTTAGGCGGAGAGACACCTTGACAGGCCAGAGGCGCCAGGCCGGGAATATGCTGCTGATTCCACAGTCGACTGACGCCCTGCAGCCTCTCAGAGCCGCCCAGATTCTCCAGAGAATCTTAACACACTTTGCCTGTTGAGAAGAGGAGACGCACAGGGACTGCTCAGGAAAACAGGCTCACAACAGCACGCATTATAGCCTTGCCATTTTTACAGCCCACAGAGGGAGTGAAAACTGCATTTCCCACAATACATTCCCAACTGAGACCAGGGAGGGGGAGGGGGGGATTACATAAATCGAGAGATATCAAAGCCCCTGTAGTCTGAGAAGTTAACAAGTGGAGAAGAAGAAGCAGCAAGTGAGAGAGGGAGAGAGGGAGAGAGAGAGAGAGAAAAGAAGGGCTGAACAGTGAGAAAGACACTGTATTAGGCTATTTGTCATCTTTATTAACCTGTCTCAATGTGAGATAGAAGCAGAGAGAGAAAGAGAGAGAGAGAGAAAGAGAGAGAGAGAGCTACACAGTGAGCGAGATTAACCAAGAAAAAAATTCAGAAGTTAAAAGAGATGTACTGTGAGAAGTCGGGTTACGCAATTTCAACAAGACTTGGTAACAAGTTAAAAATAGCCTAGCAGTAGTTACATACTTGTCAACTGTGAGCACATTTGTGAATGAAAATGAAAGACAATGAAGAATTAAAAAAAAAAAAGAATAAAACCATCAATGTCAAATGTTTCAGGTTTTGCTGATTGCTGTGGGTGTGGCTAGTGAACTTTCTCAGACTCAGACTCAGACTTTTATTGTCATTCAACCATGAAACATGAGTTAACGAAACACAGTTACCCAGGTCTCAGTGTGTGTGCAGCAGAATAAAAGAATAAAAAAGTAAATACATAAATACAAAATAAATGGCTATGAGTACAGTATTGCACAGTATTGCACATGTGTACTAGCAGCAACAGAGTGGTGGTGGTGGGGGGGTGGCTGAGCTGTCTGATACTGCAGGTAGGTGATACGTATAATGAGGTGTTTTTGTTATGAGGTGTTAGATGTTGCTGATGGGTGGTAAGCTGCAGCCAACTGTCCTCTGCGTAGACTTTACTACACTCTGCAACGCCATCCTTTCTGCCACAGTGCAGCCACCGTACCACACCATGAGGCAGGATGTTAAAACACTCTCCACCCCACAGTTGTAGAAGGCCCTGCAAACCCACAGTCCTGCCTTCCTCAGCTTCCTCAAGAAATAGAGGCGCTGATGGGCTTTCTTCAATACAGCCGAGGTGTTGGTGTGCCAGGTGAGGGTGTTGTTTAGATGTATCCCAAAGTACCTGACTGAGGGGACCATTTCCACAGCTGCTCCATTGATGTAGAGAGGAGGCGGCGGGCTGCCAGACCTGTGGAAATCAACAACCATCTCTTTGGTCTTCTGTATACTGAGGATGAGGTTGTTGTCTCCACACCATTGTGTCAGGTCCTCCACCTCTAGCCTGTATGCCGACTCGTCTCCGTGGGTGATGAACCTGACCACTGCTGTGTCGTCTACGAACTTCACCACAAGGTTGTTTTTGTTGTGAGCTCTGCAGTCATAAGTCATCAGTGTGTACAGCAGCGGGCTAAGCACAAAGCCCTGAGTTGAGCCAGTACTCAGGATGATGGTTGAGGATCTGTTGTTGTTGATCTTGACACTCTGTGGCCTGCAGGTCAGGAAATCCAGGACCCAGTTGCACAGGAGTTCCCAGTGTTGCTAGCTTGGACAGCAGTTTCTGCGGGATAATGGAATTGAATGCAGAACTGAAGTCCAGAAATAGGAGCCTCAGATAGGAGTCCTTATTCTCCAGATGGGAGAAGGCTTGGTGGATCACGGTGGAGATGGCGTCAGCTGTAGATCGTTTCTGCCTGTATGCAAACTGGTAGGAGTACTCAGCCATGTCAATGGTCTGCTTCAGGTGCCTCATCACCAGCCTCTCAAAGCACTTCATGGTGACAGGGGTGAGTGCAACGGGGCGGTAGTCGTTGAGGCATGATGCTGTGGAGGTCTTTGGCACAGGGATGATTAGGAGAGATGACTGGAGGCATGATGGGACTCTGACCTGGGACAGTGAGATGTTAAATATGTCCATCAGGTTCCCAGCCAGCTGGTGTGCACAGTCCTTCAGAACCCTGCCTGGGATCCCATCGGGGATCCTGAAGCCTTCCGGGGGTTGACTCTCTGCAGCGTTCGCCTAACCTCAGCTGTTGTGATGCTAATGACAGGGGGCTCATCAGGGGAGGGGGTGAGCCGGGAGGGAGTGGTGGGGTGTTGGACGCCTCAAAGCGAGCATAGAAGGCATTCAGAGTGTCGGGGAGCGTTGGGTCCTCAGGGCACTGTGCGTCACTCGTCTTGTAATCAGTGACGCACCTGATGCCTTTCCACATGCTCCGTGGGTCATTTAAGTTGAAATGTCCCTGGATCTTGAGAGCATATGTGGACTTTCTCTTTATGCCCAGCGACACGTTCCGTCTAGCTACCCTGGGTGACGATGTGATGATGTTCACGTGCTGGTGAAACATGGGGAGAATGTCCTGCAGATTTACGTGGTTTAAGTCCCCCGCCACTACATACAGCACTTCAGGATGATTGTTCATTAGTGAGCCGATGCTGTCGTGCAGCTCCCTCAAAGTGTCGTTAGCAGTAGTTTGGGGGGTGACGTAAACAGCCACTATAAACACTGCTGTGAACTCCCGCGGCAGATAAAGAGGGCGGCATTTCACAGTTAGGTGTTCCACAGCCTCAGAGCAATGCCTTTCCACCACAGAACAGTTTCTGTGGTTATCATTCATTTAAGGTTCCTTCATTTGCCTCCTCTCCTCATGGTTTAAGACCAATTTATACTCCTTCAGGCGTTTTGGTTGTGGAATTGAAATGGCAAGAAATTGCACTTCAAACAATCATCATCTGTTTATCCAGTACAAGCTCCATGGCACCGCGCTGTGTTGTTGCGAGGTGCACAGCACGGCTAGGGAGCTCTATTTTGACCACCATTCAGTGCCGCTCAATCCATAATTGCATCATTCTGCCGTTTGCACCATTTGTGCCATGGACACGGTAGCGAGCTTAAATCAGCCGTAAGTCCCTCCCTCCTGAGACACAAGTGGAGGAGACAAGGATGAGATGTGAGGACAGAGCAATCAAAGCATCCGTTGATATTTCCTAAATGAGACATCCTTGCTCACTCATGCCTCAGTTTAACGTGACATCAATTACTAACGATGTGTTGCACATCTGTATTCACTTGTTACTGCTTCCAACAGAGTGTATTCTGACACAAAATCTGATAAAGCACTTTTTTTTGGCCTGCCTGTCTTTGAAGAGGGATCTTGATGTCATAGCATATAATGTCATCCCAATCCCAACTGCATAACAAAGGCTATGAGAAGCTTAACGTTAACTTCACATTAGAAAAAGCTAAACACTTTGGATAGTTTAATATTATCACAATGGCATGGACATAGCAAATGCACATAACATCAGATTTTGCCACCAAAATATCTCTATAGTGACTTGCTTACTGATGAAGGAAGTGGGTAAAATCAGCCTTCATTTATTAATAGCCTTCAGTTTCAGTTGTCTAAGGACGCAACAGCTTTTCTACACATGCACTGATTCAGCATCACACAGCAGAAGTGAATAAACTATCAAATATCAACCCCAGAATGACACAAATAAATATAACTTAAAGTTCAGGAGAAGATAGAATAAACACTCATGTTTTCATTATTGAGTGGTGATCTTACTATGTTTCAAAAGGCCAGGTGAGGTTAGGTGGAGGATGTACACTGCATGTCATTCCTTCTGAAAAATAAACAAATAAATATAGAGGATGCCCTTGTGTTTCCTCACTCAAGGTTCCTCTAAAAGGCTCCTCACCCCTCATCTCCTTGGAGCATGTCTTATGAATTGGCTGACATCAATTTACGGGTCACAAACTGGAGGACGAAGGATGGAGCAGCTGAGGATGCAGATCCAGCTAAGGTGAGCATAGCTGCCACAGTGCAGGGATGTCATAGCAATAAGAACGATGGTGGTCAGACATGTAATAACAGCAGCATGTGCTTATTTAAAGTCTCTGGTGGCTGTGCAAGATGCTGGTAACCTTGGCCTCAGGCTAGATGCTGTTTCAAAGTGGACAGCTCATCAAGTGGTGGGATGGGAACTTGAGCACGAGGGCTGTGGGATTAACAAAACAACTCCTGGCTCAAGCCACAAAGATGCAGACTAATGTTACGGACTATTACACAAACATTATATTCTTAACAAAGGACTGAGCGCATTTGCAACAATAAAAATGATGTCATTCAATGTTGAATAAAACATATAACTGACTGATTATAAAGTTTAAAATCAAGTATCCAAACCTCAAGCTTGTATCTTCTATAGTTCAAAAGTTATGAAAGATTGCATCTAAGTATATCTAAGTGAAATACCGGAATTAATTCCTTATGCTGCCTTTAAATCAAAATAATAATTTTATGTTATATAATAATTTTATATTTGAATAATACATTGGTAACCTAATCCACCCTCTGAAAATAAATGAAAGAATATGAAAAAAATGTAGTCTAACATCAAAGTGGATCCAACAAAATGTACTATTCAGGGGAGCGCAGTGTGATTTTTAAATAAACAAATATCCTTTTTTTTTTTTTTTTTTTTTTTTGACTGCACCTGAAAAATTATTTGAGCCACATCATTTGCAATAAACTATATTTGTTTGTTCTCCCTTATGTTGTTCATAAACTACAGTGAACAGTAAAGTAACTTGTCTACAGCTGGAATTCACCTAAGCCAGCCAGACAGCCAGCCTGAGACAATACACTACACAGAGATTGCTTAACGATGCAATTCTAAGCAGAGCAAACTTTGAAAGTAAAAAAAATCCCGGCAGCATTTTGGCCAGTTGAAATGTTGTGATTGAAGTTACATCAGATCTGTTGCCAGAGCCTTCTAACAGGGCTGCTGAGGACTTGCACTATCTGGCCGGCTACAGTTTGTGAGCCTGGAATTATGAGAATTTATCTGGGTAGAGTGCAGCTCTGCGATATTGAGCAGCAGAGTTTTGACATTCCAGCTGGCAAAACTATTGTGGTGAAATCTATCTTTATAGCTCAACAAGGCCCTGCACCCCCATGACACTCTGAATGCAAAATGTCAAAGTCCTAGAATAATTAGCAGTTGGGTTTTTGAAGAGGGCCAAAGCAGAGACAGAGCCTTGTAAGTTCTGTAAGACCCTGCTTATTACAATGAGGAGACATCAGAGTGAGTGGGAAACAATGAATGTGGTCAAATTTGAGTATGAAGTTTTGACATAGTATTTTCTACTTTCATTTTATTTTCATTATATGTTTTGTCACTAAAACCTAAGCCTGTATTATTATGAGCAGAGATAATCAGAATATATTATCAAAAAACTTAATCTTGATAAGCAGATTTCACTTTAACAACAGTTTATTTTAACACATGAATATGAAAATATTTAAACAATTTGCAGCGCTTACTTACTTACTTTTATTTGCCTCAAAATGCAGTAATCTTGTTTCCTGCAACACACTTTTGCAGTACACACAGTACACTTGCTTTTGCATCTAACAGAATTCCACTGAGGATGGACCGGATACCGTCTTCCTTTTCCCCCACAGTCTCAAACCCTCACTGTGTCAGTTTCTGCCTTTTGTCTTCCTTTTGTGACTGCTGTGTCTACCACTCTCCTCTGTTCATCTATTTCACTCCTTCCCTCCGCTGCTGTTTCTGCTGCTGCTCAGCCTGTCCATGTTTTATTTCCAGTTTCTTGACTTGAAATTGCTGCCCCTGCCCTGCCAATCGCCCTGTTCTTTTTTTCTTTTTTCTTTCTTTTTTTTGTGACATACTGTGTCTGAGACATTGCTGCTTGATACTTGGAGGACTTTTTGGTCGTGCTGTGGTGGGCAAATTGGTGTCATTATATGGATATTGAATCAATTTTAAAACACATCATTCCCCAAATATCCATTACATTTAACCCAGCAGTGTCCGAGATATTAGGCATGAAGCTTAAGGCCTTTTTTTGCCAGATTGTGGTGTTATGGTGGCTTAATCGCATTTATATTCCAAATGTCAGACCCCAGAATCGAAATCCATCATTCCTCCAGGTTTTGTCTGATACAGACAGCAGAGGCTGAGATATTGCACGTGGTGGGCAGATAAATGGACAGAAACCAATCCATAGTCCCTTCCCTGATCTTTGATCACAAAGGACAAAAAACATAAAATCAGTTTTCTTGCACAGGTGTTTCAGTCTTACATAAATTATCGGGTATCACTGAGGTTTCTAATCTTTTTCTTCACCACATGTACGTGCTTATTCTTCTAGAAAGCATACAATGTGACATGACATTGCTTAAAACAAACATTCTTCCACCCATCAACAGCCTATTTAAACATCTAGTTGAATATTAGCATTTTAAAATAAAGCTCTGATTTTTGCATCTTTGCTGCAATTTGACCAAATAAAATAAAATAAAATAAATTAAAAGCCACAGTGGCTGTTTTGTGTCTCATTCTGTCACCAAGACTTCACTAAACCAAGGAAGTGATCATGGTGGAAGACGGAGATAATGTTTATGGGATAACAGGGCAAGGCAGTCACTCTGGTGGATACATTAATTTGTGCCCATGCTTATCACAGTAACTAAAATGGTTTATCACTGTCACAGAAACACAATTTTCATTAACTAAATACAGATAAAAAGTGGGAGGAACTTCAAAGTCTGGGGGCCAGTGACACACTTGTCTTTCTCTTAGGTATCAGAGGAAATTATCAGTACTTCAAAAGGCAGACCACAGTCTGTTCTATGTTTGTAACTCAGTTACAGATGCTCTACTACGAGCCATGCATGGATTTGTGGATGCGGAACAAATAAATGTCTAATTAAATACCAAATATACTGAGGTCGCCACATGCTGAGAGATATGAAGAGAGAGACAGAGAAAAAGAGGGGCAGAGACAGCAAGAGAACAAGACAGAGATTATCACAGAACAGGCATGAATTTGCTGCCTGGTAATAAGACAGGCTGGAGGACTACTAATGACCCTGACAGCTAGCGCAATTACCCTCAGATTAATTTACTATTAATATTTTTACTGCTCTGTTTGTATGCACAGGCATGGATACACACACTAATGAGAGATGATGGTTCCACTTACTACTACATTATTAATCATCATGTGACAGAGATGGGTAGCAGCCTCTGTGCTTTATAATAATCACTCAAATGTATCACTGGGGTTTTCAGTTATAACTGTAGCCTCCAGCCATTGTTTAGCACATGTAGCAGCAGCTAGCGAAATGGTGCACCCATTATAAGCTTGCAACTTCTGCTCTTTCTTTCTTTCTCTTTCAGTAAATATGCCATTTTCCAGGTTTACATAATCACTTGATGCAGTGTTCTGTTCTGTTCTGAGCTCTGCATGCTGTCAAAATCGAGACAGCCTTCAAAGAAGCTGTCGTCAGTCACTTAGTTTCCTGCCACTGCTGAAGAATCATGTTTTCTGGTAAAGCTTTGGGCTGTCTGCTTGTGTAGCACAAGCTACACAAGCACACAGGAAATACTTTTACAGAAAATACAGAAAATACTTTTCAGACTGCTTCTAAGATGAAATCAACAGCAAAGTTTCCATTCTTATAAAAAAAAAAAAGGTATAACGCTCCATGGTTTGATATACCCACTACACAGGCATTTATATTTATGATTTAGGCGCATTCAGTGGAACTGTAAGATAAGAAATTAAATGTACTGTATTATAATATCCTGGCTGCAACTGCGTGTCAAAAGGGCCAGTTCAGACTGAAGATTCGCAACAAGACTTGCAACTACAACAAGATTGCAATATGCTGGTCTGCAACGTTCTGAATGCTGCCAGTTTACACCAAGAGGACTACACGAGACGGTTTGTTTCCATAGCAACGGCTCGTGGGTACTTCTGTTCTAACTGCCGGTTTTTCAGACTTTTTTTGTAACTGGATATTAGTTGTGGCGTCTTAAAATATGAACAATGATAGTGACAGTGAGTTACTTGCCCACAGTTTCTACAGTTGCATTTATAGCATTGATGACAGCATTGATGATGGCACAAACATAAAAAACAAAAACAAAAACAAAAAAACAAGAGGGTTGAGAATTTGGAGCTGTCCACAAGGTCCCATCTATTCCCGGAACAGTTCTGTCATTTAGAGCAGAGGCTCTAAACTTAAGGCCAACATATTCTTCATCAAAACATGCCAAGGCCTATAAGAATAAAATATTTTTGGGCAAATCTATTATTTCATTTTTTAAACAAAGCTGAAGCTAATACCAGTTTTTCTTATGAATCAAAATGCTAGCAGGCCATAAAATGAAAATGAAAATAGTAACAAAAAAAAGGTCTACATACATAAACAGGTCTAGATCCAACAACATCCCAAGTTATTGCCTATGATTTTTACATTGCGATAAATTGCCATGCCTCCTTGAACAGCATCCAGCCAGGATAATAGATAGATAGATAGATAGATAGATAGATAGATAGATAGATAGATAGATAGATAGATAGATAGATAGATGTGGCTAATGTGGCTACATGGAGGACTTCCATACAGAATCCATCCACTTTAATGAACACAAACCTATATAAATAGCTCCTATACACATCACAGTTACAGGGATGTTTTGTTTAATGATGCTATGACAGAGGGAACAAAACCCCTGCTATATCATGACCATTTTTCAGACCAGGGATCTGTATCTGCAGTCAGGTGGGAGTAGTGTGAAGAATGAGGAGCTGCCTGGGGTCATGTGCAACGGTGCGTGTTCTCAGTGTGATGGCTTTGCTGTTGAGATCTGAGAGGTTTGGGGTGAGAAGGCCAATAATCTTGAAGGCATTGTATGGGATGCATATGAGTCTATTCTTTTCGGAGGCAATTAACAAGGTGTAGAAACAGAGAACCATAGAGCAGAATTGGTCGATTTATACTTTTGTAGAGCAAAAACAGAAAGTCGGGGGCAACAGAGTGATCATCATCAGGATTGGTGAACATCAAATTGTTGAAAGCACAAGACAGCCGTGCGGAAGAAATTTACTGTGATCAGAGACGTGAGAATGACTTGTCATTGGCTTCACTGTTTAGCCAAGCTGAAGTTAAAAATAACTTTGTTAAACAGAATGTAAAGCATGTATCTGACAGTGGTACGGGTCAGATTGTGGGTCTCTCTTTAATGGGTCAGGCCAGGTCCAGAACTGATTTCGAGAATATCGTGGTTAAGAGATTGGGCGCAGTATTGAGCTTTGTGGGTTGTGGGTTTGTAAAACTGGACCGATGCAGGACACTGGCGTCTACCCATGGCATTCTGCGGCCCACTAGCTGGGGATTTGCTGCCCATCAGAGAAAAACCCTGGTTTAAAGGTGTTGTGTCACCTCTAATAAGCAGAGAAAACACTTATCACAACTATCAAACAGCATTTCACCAGGGGAATGGCTGACGATAATGCAGCGATTCTTGTCAACAGGTGAGCTACAGCCCATAGATGCTGAGAAAAATATACAATATATAAGGCTTGTGTCATACAGAGACGGCTGTTCCTCAAACAATTTGATGAGATGATCCTTTCTGTCCTCTGTCCAAAACTCTGACAGCTTGTAACTGACTTGACCAGTCTTCGCTGCAAGCTGATTGGCTGTTGAACCAGGCAACAGGCTTTGAGTTGAATTAAAACAAGCCACTGGTGACTTGACAAACTGAATTGCAAGCAACACCAGCCACCTCCAGTTGAGTTAGGACGGTCCAGATCTTCTTCTCTCTGCAACGTTCCAAGATGGTTTTGAAACTTGGCTTCTGAAATGGCCTCTGAAACTTGGGTCTGAACTTCTTTAAGGCTCTCACTCCTTATTCATGCATGACTGCATGACTGAAGTACAACTAGCCTAGGTGTGGACTGGGTTTGAAGTCAAATATAATTAATTCATTCATTCAAACCTTTATTAAAGCCTCACAAATCATTGAGGTTTCCCTCATTTACAATGATGGTAAGAGCCACTTAAATTTAAACAATTAAAAAGCAAACAATACTCAGTGAAAACTGAGGGGCACACTGAGGTGAAGTGGTTTGAGATCAGTCTTGAATTGCCCAGTGGTAGTGAGGGTGTCGATCCTGAGGATGTGTGGAAGATAATTCAAGTGTTTGGTGCACGAAAACTAAAGACAGATTTTCCAAGTTCAGAATGTACCAGCAGGACTCGAAGCATAAGACACGGTCCTGCAGTCCCGTCCAGCATTGATGTTATATAGGGTGGTGAATGTCCAATAAGGGATTTATGGATGAAAATATACAAGTGGTTATGATGCCTCTGTGCCAAATCATTTCTTAGCAGGTCAGGAGGAGAAGATAAACAGCACGGAGAGAACGAAGTGAACCGAACAGAGAAAAGTATTTCAGCAGCCAGAATTTGACACACAGCTACTGATAACAACACCAACAACAAGTATGTCAAGAGAGCATGGACAAAATGTGAAAAGACGTTGTGAGCACAAAATGAAATGGTAAAAAAGAAAAAGAAAATGTACAATGTGATGGAAGACTGAAGTGAAAATTCATCCTCCACAAGCAGAGAGAGCAGTCAGAGTGAGGCTGGTTTCCTATTGTACCAGTGTGCAGGGATGAAGTGGGAGCCTAAATAAATAGGAGTCATCTATTAACTTTATGAGCCATCAAAAATAACTGACGAATGAAAATCTATTCTATTTTATTTGAGTACATCATATATTCATATCTCTATTTGAAAAGTTACATTTTCAAATTAAGTTCAATACTTCATTACCATGCCAACACCAGTTGACATGAATTGGTCTTAGTGCGGTTCAGACTAAAAAAAGAAAAGTAAAACTAACACTAAGGTTGGGCAATATACTTGAAATACGAAGGATGTTTTTTTTATACTGATATGTCATGATACAGCTTGTACTTCATCCCATTCATCCAAATAGTACTTAGGTGTGATGTCAAACAAAACTCTAAAACTTTCAAATTTTCCTGAACATGTTTTATACCTAATTTTGTCTTTTTTCAGTGCACGTTTATATCCTGTTATTGTTTACTTGTAGCCACTTCTCATTTCATATGTTGCTCTATGTAGTACCTTCATGAATTCAACAACATCATAGTATCGACTTGCTGTATATTTTATCCCATAACATTAAGTTATTATAGTTTTATGGATTCAAATGATTTTCCTGTACATATTAACGCATTTTGATGACAAATCCCCTGATATGAATCTGTATGTAATGTTAAGAATAGTTTAAATGCATGCTGCATACTTTTTTGAGTATTGTTTTAATTACTGACTTGGGTTTGCAAAGGTTTTTTTCTTGGCATCTGCCTTTGTGATTGTGTAGTGTATTTCATACAATAATTCTACTGTAAAATAGGCTGTTGACATTGACAGGCAGTAGTTGGTGACAGTGATAGATTTGGCTCAATTGTGTACACCTGATCTTTCCAGCCTGTAATTGTTCTGTCAAATGGCATTCTTTAAATACCTGTAGGAGTCTGGTGGTTTTAATTCTGCCTGTTACCATGAGTTTAGACAGCAGAACTGTGCCACCATACCCCAAAAACACCACATCATCACAATATGATTCTACTTAAAGACAGTAAATGGTAAAATTGAATTACTGCCCAGCCCTAACATCACAAAATTATAAAACACGATGCACAGAACAGCGCAGGACCCTAGCTCATAGTAAAATGCACACAGTGATAAAATCTAAGTCCATAAAAACAGGAGCTATGCAATAAACACAAGAAAGTTCTTTTATACAGTCCAGGAAGATTTAAGTGCCTGATGGCTGCGGGGTAAAGAACTGTCCTTGAAGTGGAGATGTTCAGCACTTCATGCTCTTCTATTTCTTGTCTGATGGAAGGAGACTGAAGAGGGACTTGTCCAGATGAGAGGGACCTGTGGTTATGCTTTTAGCCTTCCTGATTATTCTGGTGTTCTAAAATGATGCAACTGAGTGAAGGATGCAACTAGTGATTTTGTTCAAACAGAGCATTGTTCTGAGTGGTTGTGTGACTGCACCAGACCAGAATGGAAAAGGTGAACACACTCTAAGTCACAGCTCTGTAAAAATGAGTCATGGCTTTCTGACTGAGAGTCACTGGTGTGCTTTGCCAACTATGAGAATTGAGTATCACGTTAGTTCAGGCAGGCCACAAAGTCAAGCTCAGTTCACAATCCCAGCTTATATCAGCTGATAACAGCTGATCTCAAAGCCAGCCCACATCAGCGGATGGCTCAGCTGATTCCCTTCTATGCATTCAATTGGCAAATCTCAAATCGTGCACCTTATTTAAGCTGTTTCAGCCTGCCTATCCCTGCTGCTTCCTCTGCAAGCCTTTGCAACCCACCTCCACCCCAGCTCCTCCTTTACATGCTGTATCTGACTTAATCAATGTCATTGCTGTTGTCACTGATGTTTGCTCTGTTCTCTGTTCTCCCTATGGGGGGCCTTTGCTGCTGCTGCTGCACTCCCTGCCTTAAGCCTTCTATGTAAGCACATGGAAAGGCAGGGAGGTGTGCTCTCCCAACCCAAAGGCTTCCCATGTATGATCATGGGAGGGCAGGGAGGTCCCAGAACAGAGCCATACTGCTAAAAAAATAATTTACTGCAAATGGCAATAAAGTTTTCGTTGACAGTTTGTGCACAATGGTCCAGACTAACTGGAAGGAGGACCCTTTCTCCATCACTTGACCATTCAAAAGAGCCATTAAACAGAAATTTACATACGACATATGAGCAGCTACAGGCCTGTAAACTAGTGAGAATACATGATTGAATTAATGGGTTTTGAACAGCAGTTCTATGAAAACAAAAGACATACACACATGCACACAGAAAAAAAAAACATACACAGAGCCTACACTTTGCTGTAGTTGTTGCAAAAGAAATGCAAATACTCCAATATACTGTCTCTGAGTGACCTGAAACAGTCACATTTTGCAAAGGCGAAGCACTCTCATCAAAGCAATGACCTTTGAGCCTCACCCCCACCAAACTCACTCTATACACATACACACCTACACACACTGACATTTACGCACAAGTGTGCAAATGCAAACACATGAAACAGCATGCAAGTGATATATCAGTGAGAAGTGCAATCATAAGGTTATTATCTTCCCCCCAGGGCCTGGGAAAAGCCAATTAAACTTTGAGAGTGTGTATATGTACTCAGAGATGTACATATGGTGCATACATATTCTGTGTCCACAGAGGATAGATGGTGCTGGAGGAGTGCAATGTCGCTCATCACAACATGAGATGCACAAGTCTAGAAAAGTCTGCTCTTGAAAGACACAAATCTGATCTTTTGAAAGGCGCCTCTGATTGGCCTACGTCAGGGGTCAAACTGTATCAGGTGTACGTGTTAAAGGCAAACACAGGAGTCAGTGTTGTGCTCCTGAACTCCTGTATTCAACACACATCCTGGGAGACTGCCAAGCACGCAGCGGGGCGGTGGTAAGAGGGTGTTTCAAAATGCGAAAAGCCGATGCATTTTTCAAAAACTTTCCCACATTCATTCGGCTTGCAGACACTTTGTCACTCACAGTCGCATCCTCCAACTTGGCCTCCCTGCCTCTGCCTTTCATGGAGAAAAATATACTAACTATGCTCTATACAAGCTTTATAACCAAAAAACTGATGTGGCAGGAACAGTACTGAGTGGCAAGTACTTACAGTCTGTGGAGCAGAGTGGTGGTAGGGGGAGAAAGGCACACAGAGAGACAGAACAATGTGAGCGATCACATCATACACTCAAATGCCCACACAGATACTGTATAGTATACAGCCTACAGTCAGTTTTTGTGTCTCTGTTGTCCTGGTTTTCAAATGTAACGACAACAATATGACACTAATGAGACACTGGGACATTTAAGCCTCAAATCTATGTTCCAGATTCGACTCATAATTACATTTCTGTCTTTGTGGCATACGGGGATTACAGATGACATTTGAAAAGCCTTGAGAATATGTTTTCTCCTTATGTCTTCCTCCCTCTTGCTCTCTCTCCTTCCCTCCTTCCCTATCTCTTTTTGGCATCCATGCACTAACACAGCAGTACGTCAACATACTATATAAGTTCATCTGTTTTTTTTCACCTCATTGCATGCGCACAACTAGTGTAAGCATTAGGTTAAATATAGCTGAATGGTTGTCAATGTGTAGCACAAGCAAGTCTTTGCACTTACATTTCTACCATCCACACTATGTGTGCGCACATAAAATGCATTTGCCCTCAATATATTGTGGTGGGCTGTATCTCATTTTTACAAATATTTCACAAAGTGCTCCCTCACATAAGCCTGCAACAACAACACATTTAACACCTCCTGGCCTTGTATTTGGTTGGCAGCAGCAACAATATCAGCGATTCCCTCTTATCTTCCGCCATGGCCTGACCTGAAGGGGCATCCCACACTGGCTGGAATAAGGATGTTCTTTTAACACTCTATCTGCTCGCAGCTCACAAACCAGGAGGGAAATTTAATGAGCGGGAGGTCTTCAGAATTATGCTGAGAAAAAAAGAAAAGAGATGCATATCTATAACACGCATGCAAGATCAATAAGCTTTATCAAATCTTTAATTTGCAAACGTTCTGACTGGAAACAAACCCTGCCAACCAAAATACTTTGTTGTACTGATCAAAAGTGGAGTGAATGGAAGCACTCTAAAAATCATTTAGAAATGAGTGGGAGATTTGAATTGGGTCTTGCTTCATAGAAATCAATGCCAAGCGTCAGCATTATTAAAGACAAATGTCAGACACAGCCACCAGGAGCTAGATGTTCCTTGACTTTGAAAACATACAGAATAAAAAAATCACAACTTGTAATGTGTTTGTGAGGGTTTTTAAATCCTCCTATGGTATCAGTAAAATTCATTTAATACTGCTACATTATAACCATATTATTACTGTATAATAATATAGCAACTTCATTATTACATATTGTATGTTTTTTGTAATCTATGAGTGATGCATATAGTTATAATTATTGTTATTAATTAATAATTATTACTAGTTTTTGTGGCTTTTTTGTGGAATTCCATATTCATATCTAGTCAGCTCTCAGAATTAACTAGAACAGCTGTTGAAATGCTTTATATTCACTTGTTGCCCATGAATGTCTTGAACACCTCATTTATTCTTGGAAAGAAAAGTGGAAAGAAAAACTTTCACCAAAGAAATGAGTGACAGCAGTAGGGGTAAAATTACCAACTACAACTTTCCCAAATATGAAGTGGATCAATGTGAGTGTGACTGACAATGAGTGTAGAAAAAGTATCTTTTTTGGAAGCATTTAGTACAGCATTTACTCTGAATGTAATAGGCGATGACACTAGGGCAGGGTGATTATCAACAGAGAGAGTGACATCTGTTTTTATCCATCAGAAATGTGCCTAACATTGTGAAGAACAAGGACTTGATTGTTCCAGTGGTACTAAATATATGGTTGATGGAAAATCATCCTAAAATTACAGATGAATTCATATTCGGTGGCAAAGCCTAAGTTATGACTCATAGAAAGTGGAACAGATTTTCTTCGGTGACACTGAGAGAACGGTCCCAGGTAGAGTCATTTTGGCTCAGTACAATATGTATCAGCCAAAACATTAAGTTGAGCTAATCTCTAAAATGAACTCGCATTAGCATTTGAATTAGCCAGGGAGAAATGACTGTGGAGAAGAAAGGAACAGATGGAGAGGCAGGATTTAGAGAGACCGGATAGAATCTTCAAAAAAAGAAAAGGCAGAAAAAAAAAAACAAGGGAAAAGGTGCAGGAGAAATCATCGAATTAAATAATAGGGATTAAAGCAGGTGTCTGCTGAAGTGTTGCAGCTCCCCAGTCACATAATTGATTAAAAAGACTGTCTGAATGTCCTCTGTGTGCTGTGTTTGATGTGTGTATCTTTTTTTTTGATGTCTTTACACATACTGATCAGTCTCTGTGAGCATCATTTCCACTCCCAATCTGCATCACTCACAGAGGAAATGCAGGGATCCTTTGTTTGAAGACACAACATCCAGTGTCATCCACCAGCAGCAGAGAGAAACCACTACTCACTTTGATTTGCCACCGATCTGTCCAGGGGCCGGATTCACAAAACATGGTTATGAAGACATTTTTGGGACTGCGCTGGGGCTGTAATCTCATTTGTTAAAATCCATTTGGGACAAGTCAAACAACAAAACACCCCAAAGAATCGTCGCAATCTCAGTCCAATCACGCCTTATCCCCACTTCCACTCCCTCCGAAACTCTGCCTAGCCTACCTTAGCTATAGTAATGTAGCTTAGGTTATCGTAGACACGGCTCACAGGCTGCTACCTCCTCATCGCGTTGGCAGCAGCGCCACACACAAGAGCGTGCACATGGGAGTGACTTGGACAAGGTACTGGATCTCAGGTGGGTGCTGTTTGAGCTGTTTGAGTCCATTTTTTTGACCAAAGTCCACCCACTTGTCACGGAATTCCTTAATAAACGAGAGAATGCTCTAAGTAGTCTTTCTTTGTGCTTTAATATTGAAACATGGAAAAAGCAATATGTCGACAGTGTCAAAGTTGATAGTGTTGGCTAACTCAAAGAATATGGGAAAGTTCTCCCTCTTTACACTTCCTGGTTACATATGACTGCATACCATTTGGCTTAATTAAAGTCTGAATGGCTAGGACTGTTGCCTGTCCCCTAATTAGGTCATTAGATAGAAAGTGGTGAGTGTAATGAGTTAAAAAGAACACCTCAACTCTATCCTTAAGGACCTTTACCAAACACAGCAGTCTCAGCACAACTAGAGACAAAACAAAGTGTAGAGAGGATGGTGTAGCTTGGGTTTTTGTTTTCTGCACACCAACAGACATTGTAAACTAAACAAGTACAAGCCCCCATAACAAAATGTGAACACAGAATATACACAACTATTTTAATGATAAACATGAGCAGATATACCACTGTTAAGAATGAGTTCATAATTTCCTTCACACACTCTAAAATGTTACCTATACAACCTTTAACTAAAAATATAATTCTTGAAACAAGCATGGAAATGCATCCTAAATCTTCCTAATCAACCTAAAAATCATAACTTTACACATGGTTACCAATCGGCTTAAACACTGAAGGTAAACTTAACTACTGAGGACATAATGTAGCTGTAACGTAAAAACACTGCAACTTATTTTCATACAGTGGGCTGCGATGTGAGCTCACATGTTGCTGGGCTCCTGCTGACTGAGTTAGTTAGTTGATCTGCTGGATGTTCTCTGTCGTCTCGTGGTTTGTGTGATGTTCACAAGCCCTGCAGTAACCTACCAGGCAAGTAGCTAGCAACTGGATCACGTCCCATTTTTTTAAGGTCATTAGCTGTCTGCGCCCCTTTCTTTTTCCTCAGAAATTTTACACTGCCCCACTTCTTTCTGAGTAACGCTGAACAGCGCCTCAGATATCTGTTCCCAATCACTTTGTTTGCCGTCTTATGTTATTCGTTTTATCTTGACAATCACCTCTAATGGCTGCTTGTGGAAATGTTTTGATTGTTTATCAGTCAAGCTGTGTTGGATATACACTTTTCTTTCGAAGAACACAAAAAATTAAGTTGGTTGTTTAAAAAAAAGTTTTAAACTCTTTTTTTTAGACTACAAAAAGCAAATGTATGCACAATGTCACACAGCTTGGAACAGAAATGGATCTAATTTACATCAGTAATATATTCCTAAGAGGACAGATACGAGATTCTTAAGATCATATTTAATAAGTCATTAAGATTTTTTTTTTTTGGACAACCGCAATTAAGAAATATGTTACCAATGTCTTGAACATTTTCTTGAGATAGTCAGTGAGTTTTTTTCTTCTGAAAAGTTTTGAGAATCCAGCCCCAGCTCTGCCACTCTGCACCACTCACTCTAACCATCTATCTTCATTTTTCTTCACAAAGTTTGAACCCTCACACTCCCCTCAGTAATTTTGTTTCTCTGCAGTCTCTTGATGCCAGGCTTAATCTCTTAAAAGGGCCGACAACAACAACTAAAGCAAGTCGTGTGTGTATGCAAACACAGTTAAGTCCACAGTGCTGCAATTTGGCCATTGCCATGGAGCTGTTTACAGAGAGCAGATTGGAATTGCTAGTAACCAAAAAAATAAATAAATAAATGTGACTTGTGCTTGACTGGTTGTTTTTCTTTTCAGAGAAGCGCTTTATTCAAAGCAGATACAATGCAGCAATCATAACCCTGCAATTTATCCGTCTTTCGCTTCTGTCTGTGTCACACTGGGCAGCCTGCATATGAATGCATGGAAATTATAGTTTATTTCCTGTCTGCATGAAATCTGCTGTCTGCATGGTTTGTAGCAAGAATTTTTTTCATTTTCCTTGACACCAAAACCTCTGCTCTCTGAAGCTGGAGGTGGACAGGATTCTTTCCATGGGATTTCCCATAATACTGGATTTTTTCCTCATATCACAGGGTTCTTAACCTTTTTCTCAGTCTATGATACATTGCTGTAGCTTGGCATGATTCATATTCAGCCCACAGATCCACACTCTGAGGATATAGGAGAAGTTTGTTGCCTGCTCAAGGGAAAGAAAAATCGTCAAGCCAGAACGATCTGTACAGACACATTTAATCTTAAAAGGATAGTTCCAGTTTTAACAAGCCTATATGATTCATACGGGGAACGGGGAGTCCATTAAGTCCACTCATCAAGCGCTTCCCATCGCTGTTATCTGTTCTGAGATACTGGAGGCAGACATTGTTGACAGGTTTACACTTGGTGTAAAGTGCTGTTTGTTTGGAGTGGTTCACAATAAATAGGCTTCTAAAAAGCCTCAAATATTCTTTTAAAATATGCATGAAAGAAAATGTACGAAAATGTATCCGTTTTCTAACTTTGGTACAGCACAGAGAAATGTTTCTGCACCACACTACTCACAGCCATGTCATGTTCCAAACAACTTACAGTTACTACTGTGTTTCTAAGCATAGCTACTTTGAATTTGTCCTTATTAACAATTCAAATGTGCACTGTGCATTTGCTGGGGCTGGGTAATATGGACAAAATCCAATGCCACTATATGCCATACTGAATACTTCAATATCAGTACTGTGACAATACTGTAAAGATGGCTGTTGGTTCTTGTAAAAGATATTTACACACAACAGATTTTTGGTAAACAGTCATTATTAATGTGGATATGATGACAAAAGCAGGTAAAGGCAAGTAACAGAACGGTGAGAACAGTCTAGTAAATTGAAAAAAACTGCACCCCCTTACTGTAAAGCAACTTTTAAAACCAGGAAAAGACAATACTCTTGCCAAATCATATTATGATATCCAAAATCCCACGACATCTAATCTCATGTTATTGATATAATATTGATATCAAAGCTCAAGAATACTCATGTCCTGTCATCTTGGGGTTCAAAAAAATTTGTTTTGGAACAGACAAATGTCCCCTGCAGGATGTCTCTGGGAGAAAAAGCAGTTCTCAGGGATTTCTATCACTTGGAAACTGTGTGTACGCGTGTGTGTGTTTTTTGCATTATTGGAATTGCTGTTGAAAACCCCATGATAAAGTCAGATATTCTCACCAGTTGTTTCTAGGTCGGGATGCACTGATCCACTTCTTTTCAGTTCCAATCCAAAGGGAATTGCACCTCTGGAGAGTTGGCTGACAAGCCTCGAGTCACGACTGAACAGGGATGAGGATCAATAACTGGTTCTGAGCTGGAAAAGGGTCCCAATTTACCTAGACTCTGGTCTCACTGACCCTACGACAACCACTGTTGGAGGCTACATTATGATGCATTCAAGGTCTATTAAGTAAAAATGAGGATTTGGCAAAGAAAAATTATTACATTATCATGATGGGTTTGAATGTAATCTTAGAATACAAACAAAACAAAGAATAAAGAAAGAATAAAAACATTCTTTGAATTTGCTGACATTTTCATAACAATATAAAATAGATATTAGAGACTGAATTATGACCTGTTTAATCATAACTAACAGCTTGACAAACAATTATTACTTCTAATGTCAAGAACTGCTCTTGTTAATTGAAGCAAATATTTAAATAAAGATACAATATTCTATTTCCCAACCATTTGAATAGTGTTTTTCAATGCCAATAACCACTGTAGAGACAATAACAAAGTAAAAAGACAGCATTTAGAATTCCTGCAAGGTTTACACTGACTGCAGTCGGACTATGCCCCACAGAAAAAAAAGAGAATCCCACATTTGAGTCAGTGTGTTTGACATCATTATGTTTAGTGTGCAAACCAATAAATAGTAGATGAAACACATCCATACACCTCTCAATATACAAAAATATAAAATATACAGAAGTTAAACCCCTCCACAGAGCGATCAAGTTTCCATTCAGCACTATTAGTGTGCTCTGTCAGCCAAATGAATCTCCCTACTCCTCATTACTGTAGCTGCAGTGTGAAGCCAATATAATAACAACAGAACACAGAGCGCTTACATGCTACAAAAATACTGGAAAAACATGAAAAAAAATAGCATCAGCTGAAATAATCTAATTCATCTGCCAGTTTTTTCAAGGGCAATGTAAACAAAGAGGTGAAAACAGAAGTGATAACAGGACAGGAAGTGGTCTGACAAAACTATTTTAGGATCGATGTATCTGAATCTGCTTTCCAGGAAAAATTGAGAATCTAATTGGCGGTCTATATGGGAGCTTGTTAACAATTCTGGAATTAGCAGCAAAAATTCACTATTTTGATCTAAAAGGTTGGTAGGTCTATGAGATTTTTACTGTCTCAAAATATTGACATGGTTTTGACATCATTGCTAATCAATGCCAATGATTTAAGAATAAGTGAGATGTCTGGCTTTCAAAACTCACTTCCCACTTCTCTCACTTTCGCTGTACACTGTGCTGGAACCAGAACTCCCCTACCTCTCCTACTCACATTTTTAACTGTTCAAAAAAATTGTGGGAGATGGTGCCACTGGCAATTTCACCAGGCGCTTCTGCTGGATCTCTGCTCTAATTAGCTAACTTACTTTCTAATGTGAAAATGTGACATTATCAATTGTGTAAGCTACATGCCACTGTAAGCGGTGTCACAGAATTGTCTGTCAGCTGTGGGGATGGCCCAAAGCTTTGAAGCTTCAATCCGGCAGCAGACACTGCGTTTTCTCTTGAAGTGAACACATCCACCATGACACCACTGCAGCTCATCTACGTTTGTTACAAAAAGAGTCCATTCTCCATATAGTGGCATGTCCCTGGACAGCAGATCCACACCCAGATTCAGAACCCGTGGGATATGTGTTGCTGGAGGAGAAAGGAGACCTTTGCTCCTCCATAATATCAGTCTGCGTGCCAGCATGTGTAACGGACGGGAACACAAACCCCCTGGCGGCTGATATAAGCTACCTTTGTGGTATTGTCCATTCTCACCAGAACATGATGCCCACTGTGAAACGGAAGAAAGTGCTAGAGGGTGAGAAACACAAAAGCTCCAGATGATTTATGTGGGATCGCTGGAGTCTCCTGCTGCAGAGACCTCTCACTGGCCGTCCCTCATACATTCTGCCATAGCTCGACAAACTCACATCTGTAGTGACTACCTTCCAGGAAAGCGGTAGGATGATGCTCCCCCGTACCCGGAAAGTTAGACGTCTCACCGTTATAGCAAAGCTCCCAGTACCACTGAGTAATTCCTGCTAAAGCTTAGTCTCTTAGTCTTAGTCTCCAAGACAAAAGAACTCAGTGCCCTTTTGATGTTTGCAGTAATCAGTTTCAAACTTTATGATTCATCATTAGTATTACTAAAGTTAAATTTTCAGCTTTAAAAGGGTCTCTTTTTGCATAATATTGTGGACGCTAATGATATACAACACTCAACTGTCAATGATGACATGGATATTTTAAGTCAGAGTGAACACAATCATTGCTACCTGCAGTATTACTCCCAAAAGGTGAAATTGAACGCGTCTCTACAGGTCTGAAATTGTCAGTGCGCACCCTTAGCCAGCCAAACAACTGTGTGTGTGTGTGTGTGTGTGTGTGTGTGTGTGTGTGTGTGTGTGTGAGTGTGTGTGTATGTGAGGGTCGAAGTGGCAGAGGTATCCTAACATCCCAGAGTCCATGTGTTACTGTTAAGAAAGCTCTTAGCATGAGCAGTGTGTGTATGTGCACTATGTGGACTGTGGCAGTGATCATGTGTAGCAATCACTGCACATCCTTCCCCCTCAGTTCTTCCATCTCCTTTCATAAATAGTTAAAGACTATTCAGCCGACTGATGTAGATTCAAATACAGATGGGCTTATATTACAGTGTCAGACCTGCTGTGGGATGTGTGTGTGTGTGTGTGTGTGTGTGTGTGTGTGTAGGCTTATGTAGGTGTGGGTAAGAGTGTTTCAACATTACAAACCACCCCCTCTACCAGACATCACCTTAAAATTCATGTGCTGCAAGACAGTGCAGCAAAGAGTAATGTTAACACTGCAATATGCTGCGTATGGCAGCATGGCTGGCTGTAACCTATAGTGAAATATGACTTTTTATGATCTGAATGGCTGGGATCTCACCCTCAGGGAGAGCTGCAAATGGCAGAGTGGCAGATTGGTTACAAGGAAATGGTGATAGACCTAAAGAGTGCCTGGGGGAGAGTAAAGCTCCAACACTGGTCTTCCATCGTGTACACAAGCACACACCTCACCAAAAACACACATCCATACACACACACAAACATTCACACACATACACACACAAACAAATCAAAACAGGCATCTTTATTGAGGCGGAGTGGCTGTTCCTTGCCAGGCAGTAAACTGCCATCTGTCATGGCCACTGATCACTGATCGGCGTGCAGTCGTTCCTTCAGATTGAGGGACTGTCTGTCTGATAGAGCCAAGATAATAAAGGAGAGCAAATTTACTGGGCTATGTTTGATCTCTTTTTCTCACTGTTTTCCCTCACTCTTCTTTGACTGATAAGAGCTGAGAGTAGGTGGGGGCTGTGTGGCAAACAAATTTGCAGGTTCAAACTCCCTGAGAAATAGATAGAGAACCAGTGGGAGAAAGAGACTTCGAGGTGGCGGGAGGTGGCGGGTGGTGATAAGCACATAAGCCTACATAAACAATAACAAGTGTGTGTACTTTTACTGAAGTGGCAGGGGTAAGTAAAAATGTTAAGGATGATAGACTTCAAAAGAGAAGATGGGATTTTTCATGGGAAAAAAAGATTTCCCCAGCTTGTGGCTACCACAGAGTCATCCACTGCAGAAAAAGCTGCACAATTTATCTGAGATTGCAAACTTCTAGAAAATGGTTTCATCTGACTTTTCTTGGCTAACCAAAACAAATCAAATTGACATTATTTTCACACTTGAGTCTAAAATAATGGCCTATCTGGGCACTTTGTAATCAGCTAGGCTCCACTGTGTGTGCTGGGTTCCAATCAGCTGAAGGGTTCTTCTGGGGTGAATGTAATGGCACGGCCATCCAGTAATCAGAGGCAGTCACAACCTGCAAGGCTGAACACGGATCGACATCTCCCACGATGCAATCACACAATCATGGGCTGATGAGGAAGCATGAGATTAAGAAAAAATTAAAGATCACATGGGTGTTTATTGATGTTTTAGCCAATTTACTAGTATCACATATGATGGCTCTAACAATTCACATACAGATCACTATCAAACAAAATATATCTTTTACATATTTACTTTTTAAATGTTTCAATGCATTTTTCCAACTTTGTTTGTTTTCTATTCATGCCAGTACTGTACAAAAAGCATTGTAGACTAGAAACTTGCTTTGAATAAGTAATCTATCACAGTAAATATTCGCCCTGGTTTATTTTTGTCCGTGTTCCTGTATTGACGTATGGTCATTTAGTTTAACGTGATTACCCTGTACCACCCGACCACACAACCACTTGTGTAATCTAAAATCTGTAATCTAAAAATTACCATGGAAACACAAAAATCTTAACAACAACAACAACAACAACAATAATAATAATAGTAATAATAATAAAACAAATAGGAGGTACTGTGACAGGTAAGCACATAAATAAAATAAAATAAAATAAAATAATGACTTGTAACTGTATATATTTATGGTATTGATATTTGATTATCATCATAAAGCACATTTCAGTAATTTAATAGTAAGTTTTACACTGTTTTTTTTTTCTCTGTTTTCTCTGTTGTCTCTCTTAAATAACATTTTTCATTGTATCAAAACATCGCCCCTCTACATTTTTCTTCCATTTTTCCATTTTTCCTAGTGGCGTCTGTGCAGAGATATCAGTGCTGATTTTGCTGCCTTCACAAAAAGCCATTTGCTGCCATTCAATTTTGTACAATTTGAAAAACAACCTCCACAGACTTGAACAGACTTGAAATTTGCCCGTGCTAGTTAATCCAGCACAGTACACCTGAAGCCTTAATCTATTTTTGTCAAAGTTTCTATTTCATCTTTAATTCATTGTGCCAAAAGTGACTGTTTCCATATCAGTGCTACATTATGTTATGCTGTGCTGACTGTCAGTCACCAAACATGCACAGCAGGAAAGACTCCACCAAGATGTAGTCCCTCAAAAACATGTTGCCTCATAAAATTTAATATCACAACCATGTCCTTTAACTTGGAGTGTCTTTGTTAGCTGGGGCAGCAATTAATGTAAAGCCAGTTCAACAGCATAATTTTGTATTTGAAAAACTACAAAAGAGAAAATTTTCTTTCCAAGAAATTAGAAAGAAAAGGTACATACAGCATGAACTGGGGGAAGATGGAGGTTGGATGTTTGGATGATGGATATTTACTAGACACAGAAAGAAGTAAAAAGGCTAAAATCCTACATAACACTGGAATTCTCCTTTAATAGTTAAATCCGGAAACAAAAGCAGTGGCATTCAGATGTCTCCTTTGCTGACGTAAAGGAGGATTTTGTGACCTCCAAGGCAGCTTGCTGAATGCACGGCAGAGCTCTGGATCTGTGAGGACTGCATTGAAAAGTCAATAAAAGCCATCCGTTTGCAGTGTACAACCCACACGGGGGGCCTAGGGGTTATGGCAGGAAAAATCGATCTTCCAAAATGCTTTCAGATAGTCTCAAATCTTTAGCATTCTCTGTCTTCTTCATTATGGATCAGACCTGACAACAGCCTCCACTTTCGACTTCACCCACTGTAAATAAAATATCTACCCTGGGACTGCCTGGATCAAACCTGTATGAGCACACTCAGCGAGTGGACTTTTGTATGTTGAGAAAATGAGAGAGTGTGTGTATGTGTCTATCATTCTGTCTAGCTGTCTTTCTGGTTTGGGTCTGTTCATAGCATGTTGAGGTCATGAACTTATTCCATTATGTCATCCCTCAGCGTCCCTTTGAAGAAAAAAAACACAGAGGGGAGTAATGGAGAGACAGTTGTCTGAAAAACTCCTGCCTCGTCCTTCAATGTAGAAGTCATTCAGAAGTTAGAGTTAAACATTGGAATATGATTGAAGAAATCAGTTTATCTGTCACGCCCTGTGGCACAGAAGTAATGAAAAACCCATTAGCACAGATGCTATGTACACACACACACACACACACACACACACACGCAGGCACACAGGTATACACACACCCAAGACATACATAATTGTATGCTATTTGAGGAGCACTCCAGCTGGCTAACAAGAGATAGAAGGGCTATGGTGTCCGTGTTCACAGCAGATCCTGTGGCTATAGACACTGAAATGGAGCACTGCATTTCAATCGGCACCTTAAGGAAAATTGTGGTGCCTTCAGTCAATACTCTCCCATCTACCAGCCTCTTTTATAATCCATCACTACAACATTTCCTCTTCTCTGTGCTCTTTGTTCAACTTTTCTTTGGTCTTCGTGTTTGTTTGTTTTGACAGTAACACAGAAGGGGAAAGTTCACAATCTTACACTGTTAGACATCATCAATTTATGATGTTTTTTTTGTTTTTTGTTTTTTTTACCTTTATTTAACCATAAAAGCCATCCTGACCGAGACAGGCAACAGCACAAACAACAGGGTTGCAGACTTACAAACACATAAAACAATTTTTCTAAATATAGAAAAAAAAATTCAGTTAAATTACAGAATCATAAAATATCAAAATATCCATCTGCCATTATCACAAGTCATCAACAACATGGATCATAGAGAGGCAATATGATTCAGTGAAAACATCTGCAGCAAGATGCGCCTGCCTCCAAATCATTAAGGATTACTTAAAATGTATCTAAAGAGACCAGCTCTCAAAGATTCAGGTCATTTTGAAACTGACTCCAAGCAGAGGAAGCAGCATAGTTCAGCACAGGATTTATGGACAGATAGCAAGAGTAAGTCTTTGGAGTGGAGACAATAACTCTGCATACTTTTCTGAAGGATATAGATCCGTAGGTAAGATGGAAGCTAACCAAGAATAGCTTTGTAAATAAAAATATGCCAATGCTTAAGTCTACGGGTGGATAAGGTGGACCATCTGACCCGAGAATTTATGGAGCAGTGGTGACTAACGGCTTTAAAATTTGTGATAAAACTCAGTGCTCTTTGGTAGTCAGTTTTCAGCACATGTAGGCATTGCAAGGATGCAGGCATGCATATAACATTGCCACAGTTGCGTAAGGACATAAAGGTTGCAGCAACTAGTCTCTTCTTAGCCTCAAAAGAAAAGCAAGACTTGTTTCTCAAATAAAAATACAATTTCAGCTTTAGTTTTTCACCACCTGCTGAGTGTGAGGCTTAAAAGGGAGACAATCATCAACTTTGATTATGTGATATTTGTATTGGGAAACAGACTCAATCTGAAAAGTGGTGATCAGTGGTGGCTGTCTTGGCATCTGATAGCATTTGAAAACATGAGATGCTCTCAGAAATTCAAAGCAAAGACAGGGTGAGTGGTACAATATTAAAAGCAAGTTGTAGCTGTCAAAGAGCCCGTTGATATAAATAGTGAATAGGAGTGGCACCAGAACCGATCCCTGGGGCACACCCTTGGATAGCCTAAGAGAGCTAGAGTTTATACCTTCAGCCTGCACACAACAACAGACATCAGCTAGCTAACATTCAAATCAACAGATAAATTTAGTTTGTTCTGACAGTCCTGCACTGATAAGTCTTTGCTTCAATATTGCGAGGTCTGCGGTATCAAATACCTTCGATAAATCAATGAGAAGAGCTGCACAATGATACTTGTTGTCTAAAAAGTCCATAAAATATTTAACTAATTTTAAGGCTGTTGTAGTTAGATTGGATAAACTGGATAAAATGTAATTAGTAAATAAAAACTATTTTAATTGTTAACTCACAAGAGTTTTCCAGAAATGTTCAATGCATTCCAGTGTTGTAATTAGCTTTTTCTGACATACCCATTTTGCCACAACTTGCCTAAGCTGCTTCTGCTTCTGTTAGTGATTTCCCACATGTCCCAGAATGAATTTGACAATCTTAAGAGAACAGGTGATGATTATGCCATCGATTACCATCTCAGTGATCAAAGCTTCAAAGCATATGGGTCAGCCCCAGTTGTCTAACTGAACTGTTTTTATTTTTTCATTTCATTGATCTCTTTTTAGAAAGATTGGATTTTTCCTTACAGCAGTATCAGTGGAGATACTCCACAATATGATACTCCCCTTGGCTAGTCTTAATAATGTAATCACATTCTGAGCCAAAATGAAATGGAAAAATGACAATCCTTACAAATTCAGACAAAACACTGACCTCCTGGTCAATTCAGCCATTTCTTATATCATCTTTCCCCAACCGAAAATGTGCAGCTTCCCCTTTTATCTCCCCTGAACTCACCAGGACTTACTGATATCCATGTCAGGGATACAAAGGAGACAAAATGTCCAAGATTGTTCTGTGAAACTGTCGCTTAGCCTACAAACCCTTGATCTGTACCCCATGCACGCACAAATGTAAACAAATACACAAACACATACACACACATACACACACACACACACGAACACGCACACGCACACACACACACACACACACACACACACACACACACACACACACACACACACACTTGCTAACCTCTGATCCACTCATTGTCCTTCTCCACACCCTAGATCGACAATAGGACACAGGAATAAAACAAGAGCAACAAAGTGGTTGAACTGCAAGATAAGGAAAATGAAAATCTGTTACAAAACATCAAAACATCAAAAAAAGCATTCAGCCCTTTCTGTAATGGTATTTTCAGACAAACTCTGATTATAAAATTACAGAAAGAGACTGCCCTCTCATTGTGGTTTCTCTCTGTGTCTGTGTCCACAGCCTGAAGGGGCAGTGTAAATATTTCTCTTAAAGGGCCCCACTTCAATGGAAAAAAAAAACAAAGCTAATATATTATTTACATTGTCTGACACATGCCCCAAATGGTGGTGTGAGAGTCATTGAGTTTGACAGTTACACTAAATTTGTCATCACAGTTATGTCATCCAGACGACAACCAGCCCTTGTTGTCTTAATGACAGTTCAATTCAATTATTTATTTAAAAAAATGCATGGCCTAAAAACGAAATGAGGATACTGGTAATTTACTTCTCCACACAGACTGTTTTGTATCGCACAAGTTTTTATTTTGTTTTCTAAAAATTCAAAGAACACCAAGCAAAGAAAAATGTCCTAGAGATAAAAAAGCAATATGATCCATAATATACAGAACTAAAAGCTGGGCAAAATTCCTTATGAAAGCACTATTGAAGTAATAATCTGACAGTTTTATGTAGATCCAAAATTGATCCACAGATACTGAACCCATTGCTCCGCTTCTCACAATATGGACACATAGAGCAGAAATACTATTAGAGATGTAGCCTATTTTTAATTATACAATCATTATTGAAAATGGAGAACTTTGATTGGACAAGAGGTATTCCACGAGTGCTGGTATACAGACATTTTACTATTATGAATCACTCCGCATTCCTAGTGTTCAGTAACAACCAATAATTGCATTAACAGCCATAATCTGCTTTATGACTAAAACTGGATAGTGACCGCGCAAAGATCGTCACATTTCTAAAAATAACATTGGAGTTAAATTATGAACGGTCAACAGAAGAGGATGAGGCGAGGAAAAGAAGCCTGGATATGGCAAAGGTGCATTTTATTTATTTATTTATTTATTTATTTTTCTGGCCCCAGTGTTGACTGTAAGGCAGCGCTGCCTCCAGACTTTGGTAATGGTTTTGTTAGGAGGATCAGGAAGCGCTACCTTACAGAAGACTTTTCAAGCAAGAAAATACCATGAGCAGATGCTACACTGAAAACCTCCAGGCAAGCTAGCTTGCAATCGGTCGCTTGCAGTTTTTCAATTCAGTTGCTTGATGTGACGGAACTACTTGTTGGCAGAGCTGAAAAACGTATTAAATAAATAAATCATAATCTGTTGTCGCTTATTGCTGTTACTTGACAAAAGGTGTTGTTTGTAGACTGACAAAATCACAGCCATGCTGATATTCAGTAAAACAGCATTCCCTCTCATGTGATATTGCTTAAGTATTTAAAATGAAGTTTTGAAGTATTTTGATCTAAATTAAAAAACAATATATCTCTTTTGCCATCCATTGTTAACAAGGTTTTCCAAGCTCATACGTCACATTTATGCAACTTGGAAATCAAATATAATACTGGCTTTTCCTGTCATATTTAGGCCCTTCTAAACCCTGTTCACTTAGCCCATAATTCTGATACTTTTGACAGCACATTGAAAGCAAGATCATGCTTATTTGGATGACTTGGTCGTACATTTTTGCGCGCCACAATCAGTCTGTCACTGTCAGCTTGCCATATGAAAGGTAGACCACAGCAATGCCAATTTACAAAGTAAAGCTGACATGGAGAGAAAGATGGGCTTATGAGATGTAAAGAACACACACAGACACGTTGATGGAGCCGGTAAGCCCGTCTGCAGCGAAATGTCTAGAGAGCAAGGGACTTTTATTATCTCCGCCAGGCGGTAACCTGGAGGGAATATTGAGTTTGGTCGTGTGTGTCCTTCTCTATATCTGTCCACAGCTAATCTCACATACTACCAGGCCTATCAGCATAAATTTTTTTTTGTGCACAGTTATGACTGCATGATCATGAATCTCTTGTGGTTGCAGTGATTCAAAACCTGTGAAAACCAAGCACTGGAAAAGGGGACGTACGTATGCAGTACCTCTGTAGTTTCCCTTCTCCATGTAGGAGAGCGTTTTTTCCTAAGTCCAGGTCTGCAGTTAATCTCACATACAACTGGGCCTATTAGCCTGATATTTTTTTGTGCAAAGTTATGACTTCAGCTGGGTCTACGCACTGGAGAAGAGGAGATATGCCTAGCGGATTTCCCTTGTGGAGAGATCCAACTAGTGCACTAGTCTGGCCTTTTTTTTTTTTTT
>OMLB01017604.1:0-13578 GCA_900302555.1 Myripristis jacobus
TTTTTTTTGGGCGTGCACGGCCCCGTCGATCAGCCCCACCAGGCGGGGCAGAGTGCTGGGGCTGATGATGCTATGCACTCTCTCTGCATGTAGAAGGGGGGAGTGGGTGGGGGAGGGGGATGGCATTAAACGCTACAACATCACTACAGAACAAACTGGTTCGCTACCTACTGATAAGTCTACATCTCTAAGCACACACGGCAGTCACAGTGATACACAAAGCAGTCTTCAGAGACTCCTATGGAATGACAAGTAGCTTTTTCATAATAGTGCTATCAACTACACAATAACATTGAAAACATTTAGAAACTCCTCCTGAAGCTAGCATCGAGTATATGCAAGAGGTTCCTCCAAGGTAAGAGACTTCATGGTTTTCATGGATCAAAACTTATTCCTTTTTTTTGTTTTGTTTTTTTTTCAAATTGGACCCGTAGTAAAGGACATGATGGACTACTATAATCGCCTAGGCAGACCATTAACTTGTACGGTTGTTTCGCGCTCTCTTGATGTTGTCCTGTGCCAACAATAAAACAAAACGAATGTAACTGCTGTTGGCTGAAAGACGATTTTATTTGATTGTTGGTTCGAAAAAGTTCAGCCGATCAAGGACTTTTTTGTCTCTTTTTTTTAGGTCTCCCAGGCAGATGGCTCCCCCTGCAGAGTGTCCTCAAGTAAAGCCAGCCAATATAGTCCAAATGGTGTAAAGAAGTCAACAAGCCATTGTCAGTTCAAAGACATCCAGTGCAAAAACAGCAGCCACATAAAAGGTAAGATTGGCAGTAAAACATGGCTAGCTCTATTGTCACTGTGAGAAGGCAACGCAAAGCAAAGACTGCTGTTCAGGGCACCATTTGCAGCCAAAGACATTGTTCCCGATAAACCAAAGCTACAACCACTAGCAAGTGGGAGTGTGCATGGAGAGAGGCTCACCTCCCGGAAATGGCAGTGTTTCGAAACTCGCTTCACCTCCGTCAATATAATCATATATCGACCCATATGGTTGCTCCAAAAGTTTAAACATTACTCTAGATTTTTTTTTTTCGCTCCTCTGATTGAAGGCAAGGGGATCCTATCAGAAGAGACAGCCCCTGGTGTCAGTACATCCCCCCCGTCCCAGCCTTTAGTAAATATTGTAAAAAAAATCATGCAGTTTACGAAAAATAGTCAGACGTTGAATTGCTCTAAAAAATAGTCATCTTAAAACCAGAGTCGCGACTCTTTCGCTCCCTCTCGGAGACTTGGACCCCAGCCTGAACGCAATATATATTTTCCAACGACAACAAGGCTATTGAAAGTAAGCAGGTAACAAAATATTGTTAAACAAGCTTAAGGACACAATGGCTACAGCTTGGTGCTTTTTTTTTTTTTTTTTTTTTTGTTCCCCGTCCCTGGGGTCTGGAGGGTTGAGAGAAGAGTCTTTTGGGGATGAGGAGACCATTTCTTCTGTTTTTAGAGGGGAAAAAAGCCAAGGCAGTTGAAGTAAAAGATGGCCTTTAAACGTGAGGACCTACTGCACTTAGAAGAAATGGGCCTTGCCAAATATGGAGAAATGAAATCGAATATTACTTCTGATAAACAGTGTGCATCAAGCTAAACGTATAGGTCCTCCGACTGAGAAATAAGTATAAAAAGTCATAAGAAATCATGTGCTTGTATAATTTCCAGCAGCAATTTTTTTTTTTTTTCCCACAGAACCATAGTAGTTAATGGCCTTATATTTTTGAGTTGTATGTGTGTATTCTTCTGTTATCTTTTCTGTGATGAGCCTTTGCCAAACTTAAAGCCAGACATCGTCCTTTACAGTGTGAACGTATTTCCACTAGCATCTTGCAGGTTGGAATTCATTTTTTTTCTTTTTCTGGAATGCAATAAGGTAAAATTTTTAAATCCTGGGATATATAATATTGGCTTTCCTCTATATCTGCATTTACATAATTTAAAATAGAACATCTTATTAAAAACATCAAGATATACACAGATTAGGAAACGGGTAACAACATACAAACACAAACTAGAAATCATTTTTGTCTGCATACTGATATATACAACTGTGGTACAATAAATTCTTTCAGTCATGCGCTATCTATACAGATCATATTGCTTAAAAGAAGGGGGCATTTGGTTAAGGGGGGATGTGAGGGCGTGGAGATGGAAAACACATGAATGAATCTCGGAGAAAAAGAAAAAGAAAGGCGGAGGAGGGACGAAGAGAACCGGACAGAGAAACAGAGGTTTGAAAAGCCGAGGGAAGAAGTTTGAACATTTAGAAAAGAGGGGGCAATAAGACACGCAGTGGGACGTGAGGTGGGGCAAATCTGGGAGAGACTCTTTTTGGGCGGGGCGGGGAGGCGGACGATGGATGGATCCATATATCACTGAGGTATTTACACATACTGGCTAAAGAGCACTACGAGGCGGGCGCTGAAAGGGCCCCGCCTATTTCTTGGTGGAGAGCTGAGCGTCCACCTCCTCCTCGGGCTTCAGCACGTGCCACTGGGCGATGGGTCTCCTGGGGTTGGCCAGCATGTCGGACCAGTGGCGCAGCTCCGTCCCCGAGCTGTTGAGGCCCACAAAGACCTTGCCGATGGCATCGTTCTTGCCGATCTTGTCATAGTCCAGAACAGTTACAACAATTTGCACTTTCTGCAAAGAGGGAAGAATGGAGGAGAAGGGGGGGAGGTGACAAAGAAGAAACAAACAAACAAACAAAAAAAAGTCAGTTTGTGGAATGAAAACTGCCTCATCAAGTGTCATTTAATGAATCACAGATGGTTTGGATACATCGAGGAGCCCCCTGAGCTTGAAGACTGCGCTCGGCGTCTTCATCTCCTGACGGGCTTGTTTGCTTCAATTTTCTGTCAGCGCACAGATTTGACAGGCTCGACGCACTGACCAAAGTTAGTGTACTTTTGTAAAACCAGATGTGACAGCTCGGCTACACTGACCAGAGTTAGTAGAGCCAGTAATGTCCAAGTGCCGAAAAAACAGCCTTGAGGAAAGAACAGTCATTCTCAAACATGACTAACACCATTTGCACAGTCCTGTATGAGACGGCCATTGGAAGCTACGAGGTATCACTCTGACACAGTCGAGAGAAAGACTGGGCTCTGGTTTTTTTTTTTTTGGTCTGCATCTTTGGTGCTAATTGCTGCAATTCCTCAAAATTACTTGTCGATTACAGTGTTTTTGTACAGTGTAACGACCTTTCTTATCAGTTTTCGGCTGTTTAATCTTGTCTTTTGTCACTGCACAAACCAGAGACGTCGCTTCCTGTGTGACAGAGGATTTTTTTATTCCAGGAAAGAGCCACCAGGTTGAATCACCACTGTCCAGAGGTATACAGTGTAAAAATAGGAATGTAACTACATAAAAATGACACAGATTACTGCTTGGAGAAGCTCAGGGATTGAGACGCTCGTTCAGACAGTGTTCATTACCACTACATGACATTCCAGACCAGGCCTCAATTATTTTCCGAGCCAAACACAGCAGATTGTCTGATTACTCAGAGGTCCGAGACTCAGCCTCGGCATGTGTTTATTCAAAGGGGCACTGCAAAGAGGAGTGACCCGGGCGTCAATCTCTGGCAGGGAATATGAATTAGCGCACAAAGAGCCCTGATTAAGTTTCGATCCAGTGGCACACTGAAATAGGGCTACCACCACCTGCACGAGCGCAGAGCCTCTGTTCTAAAAGAGCATGCCTAATACGCCGTGTAATGAAACACTGAATAAGGTTCCCAGATGGCCAGTTGGGGTTAGTTGGTTTTTAAAGGTGCAGTTCACCTTCAAATTGCTCACAAAGCGCTGAATCAAGGAAGCTTTGACTGGAAATTAGCAGCGCCCTTGTTGATTATTACCGGCTAGTCTTAGCAACATTTTGCGACCTCTATTTGTTGTCCCAGAAGTAACAATTACAAAATGCATGTCTTTCAATGGGAACTCTTATGCAGTGCTGCAGATGTGGATGCCAGATACCAGGTTGCAGGATTATGGTTCACAGGCAAACAGTGTCAGAGTCCAGGGGCGATAACAGAAACACAGAGAGCGTGTGAGAGCCTATAGATGAATACAAATGGAAACAAGAACGGTGTCATTAAGCGGCGCGCTGCTAATATGTGCCGAGGAGGATGTAGAACCACCCCAGTCAATAGCAAATTTCCTATTAGCATTACGGGATAGAGCAATTAAAAGCAGTGCTGGTAATTCCCACACAATTTCTAAGACAATTAAGATGTTTAGATTAATTGGACCAAAAGCCGCGGGTCAAATTTAATACCAATCGAACATTCAGCCTCTGCTGTTAAAGGCAGTTAATTTGCAATTACGTAAGTAGTCTTTGTAATGTGCTGTAAATGGAAGCCAGATTGGAAAATTTAAACTAAATAAAGTCTGCCCAAGACATTGATTAGCGCATTAAAATGTATTTGTGTTTCCTAAAATGCTGGAAAAATAGAGAAGTATGGGAACAAGTTTGTACTTATAAAGGAACAGATTTAAAGGCATCTTTATTTAAAAACAGGTTCCGGCGGTGCAGGTTAAGGAGCTCTTGACTGACAGATGATGCTCCAATCAATTTTAGGGAAAGCAATCAGATTTCCCAAAGTATGTTTTCAACTTTCAGCGGGCAGTGTGTTCTCAAGGCTGTTCGATATGGCTAATCAATGACGCATTTACAACTCAATCGAAGGTCCTAATAATTATTTAATGATTATCCTGGCTCTTGGCGATGCGGTAAGATAAATACACACGCCACGTTGCGATCGGCGGTCCTGAATACGGGATGATCTGAAGGGGTCTGATTGGGATCAACACAGTTTAACTTTAAATTGAATCAGACGCTCGTGGATCCAAACTCGTGATTTGTCAGCTGTGACGTGCTTAATCAGTTTGACTCGATTAGTGTTTCGCCTGGACTGATAATGTTGTTCGCTGCTTTTCCTTCCAGGCACAGTTTGTGCATTCTTTATCTTTCCTTTGATAAATTTCAGCAGCTATGCCTTATTAAAAACGTCTTCCTTCCTCGTCCTTAATCGTAGCCAAACCCTCCACTAAAGCAGCACACCGTCACTCCTCTTTTTGGCTTCCTTAAAGTCAGTTAATCAAGACATGAGCTATTATCACTGCGCGATAGATAGTGTTCAGGTGCACTCCACAGGCATGTAATAGTGAAGTGCGAAGAACTGCACTGTTTGGCACCTCCTCGGAGCAGTTGGACTGTCAAATTGAGAAACCGACTGTTTTTTTTTTTTCTTTTTTAAATTGAAGTGCCTTTGATTAGACTGTAACAATGAAAAGCCTCTAAACTGATTACGCTATAATGAGCAAACACTTAAGCCTCCCTACGCGCAACCAAATCCCCTGATTCACGTCGTACAATGTGTGCATACAGATCAGTTTTTTTTGTTTTGTTTTTTTTAAATCAAAAGGATTCATAGCAGAGAAGTTTGTGCATGTTGATGAAAAAACGCACCTGGATTTGTTCAAATGGTACTTCAAAGCTGAAGGACTCGTTGTAGTAAGGGTTGAGGGTGTTCTTCTTGATTGTCGTCTTCTTCTTCTTCAGCCTCTTGCCGTTTTGCATCAGGTGGATCTTCACATATGGATCTGTTGAGGAAGCAGAAGAAGAAGTGACTCAACCGTTCGCTAAAGACACTTTATCTGCAGCTCCACAGGACGTCCGAGTCAATCAGCAGTATAACAAGACACTAACACGTCCCAAATAGCAGGGTAGTGTGTACAATGCGCGCTCCTGAGGGTGTTGTGTGTTTGTATTGTTCAGTTGCTGCTCCCCATTCAAGAGCCTCAGTTGCGCTTGTCCAAAAGGCCATCACAAGTGGCACCACAGTGGCCTCCTGAGGTCAGGCTGCCTCCCCTCTCCTCATCTACTCTTTGGCAGCGAGCATGTCTGATAACAGCCAACCCAGCCCTCTGCTCTCAGACTTTTATTGTTATTAACACTCATGGCGTTCGGCTACCCGTCCTGATTTGTTTACGTCCTCCAAATGCTAATCACGAGCAGAACGGAGGACAGAAAAGAGAGTTAGTGCCTTGGCTGCGGCGGCTAGTGGGACACAAATAAGAAGAGGCCAGAAGGAATTGTACTGTCAGTTTCAGAAAGCAATTCTGATTTAAATTCATGCACGTCACGGGAGTCCACGGATTACCCCGGGAGCCCAGAACGGCGTAAAACTTTGCCAACTTTGTGTGGAAAAAAAGTCACATGTTGTTGAAATTTTGGACTCCACATGTGGTGTAACTACTCTGTCCATGACAACACAATCTTCTCATTTTTTTTTTTGGTTTTTTTTTGTTCCCCGGCTGAGTAAAGACCTGTGGTGTTTAATATTCCCACAATCATGAAGCCGGTTTGCGCTAGGAGAAAAATCTGATGAACACTGTGTTTGTGCCATTTATCATTCAAGGCAATTTGCTGCTTGAGAGAGACAAAAACAAATAAGGACAACAATCTTAGAGAGATGCTAATGAGGGAGACGCTGGCCCGCGGCTAGCAATATCCCGCCTAACCGCTGAGAGTCAGAACTGCACATCGACATGAATATGTAGAAAGACTTTGAATCGGTGTATATAATTAGTTGTTGAAACACCGCTTGCACTGATAATCTGGATTTATCTCTGGATCCCATATGCAGAAAGTGTTTATCAGGCTTTACGTTTTTCTATGTGTGGGCAGCGCTGGAAAAAAAAAAAAAATCTCTGTTTTGAGTAGGAACATCTGTGGGATTCCTAGCAATACCAAATATTGAGGAAGCTTAGCTCCTTTAATCTTTTATCCAATTTAGGCGGATAAGAACTGATTGCAGACTGGCGGGCACATCTGATACTACATGAATATAGAGAGGAAACCCAGTCAAAAAAATAGCAGGAAAATGAAAAGATGACAGAAGCATAAGAGAGAGAGAGAGAGAGAAAAGGCAGAGAGGGTTGAGGGATGGAGATAGGGAGAGGAAGATATAGTGAGGCCTCTAATGGAGTGGGTGTCCATTATTACTCTCCTGCTGAGAAGACATGGAGCGCAGAGATGATAAAAACAGACAGTGGATGAAGTGTGTGTGTGTGTGTGTGTGTGTGTATTGTGAGTCTGCGAGGGAACAGAGTGTGTCCAGCTGTATCTAAATGAGAATCTTTTGTCATCTAGTTTATATCAAACAGCTGTACGAGCCTTTTACCTGCCGCTTTTATCAGTCGACGCCACTGTTTGTCTTACATCAAATATCTGCTGCAGTGCCTGTATTATTACACGGAGAAACCTGATTCAAAATGTGATGTAACCTAAACTTGTCATGCATCCTGATCCATGATTTGAACAGATACCAGGATTATTATTTTTTTTTTACACTAGTGCAGGAGTCAGGAGTACCCCTCCCACCTCCCATCTGAGACTGTGTCTGAATACACACACAACAGAACAGCTGAATGAGCTTATGCAAGATAACCCATTCTAAGGCTCAAAGGAAAAAAAAAAAAACACCTGTGGCGCCACATCACTGCTATCCAGACACCCCTTATCTCTGAGGCCAGCAGACGAGGGTCTGGCATTATTGAGTTTTGGAAGACTCGTCGTAACTCATATCCGGCCCATTTTGCCGTCCAGACGGATGTAATCTCTCCCATTTTATGGATGAGTGGCAGCACCCTTGATGCAAGAGCGCCTCCCCTCATATGTGTACAGTGTGGAGAGACACGTCGTCACTTTCCTGGGGGTTACTCATCTGAGTCATGAACCTTGCCCACGGTGTTATGAGGTGATGCGCCGCCGATGATCTAAATGTTTCCCCCGGAGGGCAAGAGGCAGGTTTTTGGAGAGGTGATGAGCTCTGAGCCAAATCAGCTGCCGAGGCGGGTGGAGCGACGGGACAAACTACAAAGGCTTCCTGCTTTGCCCTGGTTATTTAGCTACTTCAGGCTGCTACCTGCTATTCATTTGGATTCTGATAGATGTGGAAAGTTGCACATATATCAAACACCGGATACAGTGCTTGCATCCTCCTGGAGTATTCGCCTGTTCGTTGGGTGTGCAAGCAGCAGAACTGTGCTAAATGAACATCAACTCATGCACTGTTAAATATAGCTAAGCTGTCATCTTAGTTTCTCTCCCATCATTTTGGATTTGCCATGGTGGGGACACCCAGGGGTGACTGTCGGTTTAGTTTTACACTCTCGGCTCAGAGGTGAATCACACACAGGCCACACAAACACAAGCATAGGCTATATAGGACAAAAGGCACACATACAGTGAATGTATGAAGGACGAGGGACATCTTCCCGACACCAAGCTGAAGCCCGTTTTGCACAATCCACATTTCGATCATCTGCTTTTCCTGTTGTGGCTGGTATAGATTAACAAACTACCTGGATTCTCCTTATTTGTGCACTTCATGAAAAGAGGAGGTGAATATCTGGAGCATATCTTCTTAATATGTGTCCTTATATTCCATGATCCTCAGGAGAGATGCTGAACTTCTGAGCAGAGTTGAAAAACTGCTCTTATTACTAGCGTCTCCTACAAGCCAGACAATCTGTCAGAAGAAAGTTTGCATTCCCTAATCACTTTCAAATCGCTTGCTCTCTCATTAAGCCTGTTCATCATCCTAATGACCCCCCGGGGCGCCCTGCCTTGCTGAGTAGGGACCAGATCTTTCAGTCCAACCGGCCAGAGAAAGAAAACAAATAAACCCTCCAGTCGAGAGGCGAGATGGTGAGCCGGAGCACGAGGTCGAGGAAGTGCAGGTTCATTACTGCCGACACAGTGCCTGCGCGCTTTGATAACCTCCCCCACTGAGATCCATTACCTGGTTATGGGCAGCCTCACATCCTTCTGGGATGCCCTCGGAGGTGCACAGCGGATGGGACCAAACACCGCCACTGTGCCACTGTCTCTATTAGCCTGAATGTCCTCATTCCAAGCCGCGGCCAGCCACTTAGCCTTTGTGTCCAACACACATATGCACATACAAATGGTTGAATCATAGGCCCTGCACTTCATTTTGACGGCACACCTTTCTGGGGACACGCTGAAAGTAGGTTGAAATACTGGGTAGTCAAAAGATTTAAGAAGATGGCAAGTACGATTTTTCCTGCCCCATTGCACAAAATTACCATACCTCTGTGGGACTGAAAGGGGTATTGACAAATACTGATTACTATTTCTGGTACCCACTGACACGTCAATACACTCCCAGCCTAATGCAATGTTATTATTACAGTATTTTCCATTCAGATACTTTTCGTTTTCACTACGTTTTACTGTGTGCTTTACCATCTGTTATTTTTTTTGTCAATTACAGGTAACCATCGCAGTGTCCTGTAATTATGGGGCAGAGAGACTGGGTGCTTGAGGTGTGTGTGTGTGTGTGTGTAGGAAGAGAGCTGTTCCCTTAATTTTGTTGCAATTCCTCCAGGTTACTCGCAGAGGTCAATAAATGTTACTTAATGTCCCTTTAATGGAAGGTGACATTTTATCAGCTTACTGTATGGGAGTAAGCATCTTCACAGAGGAGGCCCGTGGACATTAAATTATCATGACATGATTATTATCTCTGATTCTGTTTATTCCACACCAGATCTTTGAGGCGGAGGCCACTTTACCGTATTTAGCCATTATTCAGTTCCTTGCTTTTCCAATCAGAAAGGGACAGAATTAATTCTAGCAAATGTAAGTAAATTAATTAATGATGTTTTAGGGAGAAGAGCTTTGTCTTAAAATGTAATTGTATTAGTTTGCCTGTTGTAACTATGTGTCCTTAAGTCCTTAAGTCTTTGACTGCACACAACTTAGTGTACTACACAGCGTTTTTGCTCTGGCTGATACAGAGAAAGGAGGTGCGCTCTCTGTAACGCGCGTGGGATTATTCTGAGCCGACAGCTAAAGCACACGGTGCCCGCTGCATCACCGCACTTCAGCGGCTGCAAATGAGCAAAAAGTCAACTGCACTGTCAAGGGTAATGCGGAAAAGTCTCTTTCAAGTCTGCGAGCAGGTTCTGCAGGGGGGAGAGCGTCTTCTGGAGGGCTGCGTTGTCGAGGGGCCAGTCAAAAGAATTATTTGTGATTATACATCGGTTAATGAAAATAGCCACATCTTGCGTCGTGAGCCATAATTAGTCATGGTAAACAGGACGGCAAGAGAGGAGAGGACTGATCTCAGGCCATCAATTACTTGTCCTCCTCTTCAAGTCCTGGCTGAGCCACACTGTGGATTGGAGGCTAATTATTGTTATTACAGACCTGCCCATTATTTCATCCATCTGCCACATTTCAAAGTCCATTCTAAGAGGAGAAAAGCACTCCGAAAGATTCTGCTCCCTCAAGCGCTGATGAAAACAATGAGATTCTATTAGTGCGAGTTAATCACAGAAATAAAGCAATATGGAGAGAGGGTTGTGTTTTGCAAGGCTAATTAAAGGAAATTTAAAATTCAGATGATTTCACAAAAGAACACTTAAAACATGTGTTACGGCGAGACATTAAAGCTCCTCTTAAATTAAATTCCCTAACAACGCTTGTCCCTAATGCTCAGTAATACACGGCGTTTGGCGACTTCAAAGGACACGCGAACAAATTACGAGGAACAGATTCTATCAATTAGGACTGAAGTCTAGCGGGAGCAAATGCAGTGATCGGTTCTGATGCGCAAACAGAGCAAAGTTCAGGCTGCAATTTACAGTATATGCCGACTAACCCTGCCATATGTTAATAATTCACCCTGAAATCCCCAGACCAACACACACAGATAAAGTGTGTTCCAATTAAATGTAGCATACCATATAAAATGTCAAACTGTCTGGCTTTCCTGCTGTTGATGGGAGCATCTTGGAGCTGCACGGATCCACACCACCTTTTTTTTTGTTTTTTTGGTAAAAATACCTAACAGCTCAGGATGCTGACAATCCCACAATGCAAATGGGCACAGGTGAGAGCTAATGCCAGGAGCATAAAATGGCAGCGGGGGAGGGTTTTTTCTGCCAAATGGCTGCCCGCGCTAGTCTGATAGATGAAAGGGGGCTCTGAGCTTTTAATGTGCAGTGTGCTACTGTACTGCGAGACGGTTAGGCTCGGATGGTGAGGCTGGGCTGTCAGGCGGAAAGCAAGTGGACCCAGGTGCATGGTAATTGCAGCAAAAAAGAGGTGAGGTGGGAGGGAATTGCACATTTGGGAATTTAAAATGAAACCACTGAAGAAAGTGAAAGGAGAAGCAGGAGGGGGCAGCTAAGTGTGTATTTCCGTACGTGTGTATTTTTCGGAGTCGGTACAAGTGGGTCTCTGTATGTGTGCTTTAAGGTTGAGCCGATGGTGACCTTTCAGTAAAACCCAGATACTGACCAGTCGGCATCATCCACCTCCAATAAAATGGATATGGCACATGTTGTCCAGCCAAATACTGTATAACTGATAAAAACACACAATTGTCACTAGTATGCTTTGTTAAGTGAGAGTTTTAGTGTCCTGTTATCAAAATACTGTTTATTATTTAGATACTTTTAATTATTTATTTCTTATTTGGCATGAAAATGGACAGAAATTTCCTCATGCTCTTCAAAAACCCAAATCAGCCTCACCCTAGTGTATGTGCATGCGTGTGTCTGTGTATAATTATGCACTGGTTTAGGTGTATTTCTATTAATGTGCACACAGCTGGCTCGGCTATGCACCTTTGCCCACATTGCTTTGCTTGCCCCCACTGGAAACGAACAGATTCACAAAACGCGATTCATTTGCTCCTGCAGAGCAGTGTGACAATAAAACTTTTCTTTCATGAGAGCAACACTAAAAATAAGCCTCTCACTGTGAAACCGCAATGGCAGCTCGGGATTAACGGAGCGCCTTGGGAGAGCGTCGGAGATCCGTCGTGCTGCATCTTTGTCCCTGGCACGCTGTGTGTGCGTGAGTGTGAGCGCGTGTGGACGTTTTGCAATGCCGTGGACGTTGCGTAATCGGAGTTCCACCCCTCTTCCGACTTAAAAGGTGGCACATTCGGTTGCCATGGCATCGGACTCGCCGTTCGGACATGACTGTAGTGTGATAAATGTCATCTATTGATCCTAATCCTGTACGACTGTACCGCTGGAGCTGGACTAGAGCACGGGTGTGTGTTTCATTTGTTAGTTCTTTCCTCCCTGCGCCCATTAGTGCCTGCTGCAGCCATTAGTGGTTGTTTGTGTACTTGTTTGTGTGTGTGTTCCCCACAACATTAGGCCTGAACAGTGCAGCTCTGTTTCCACCCACACCACTGATTCCTCGGGGCTTTACATGGCTGGCGCTCAATTTGTTTCTCCTGAGAGCATTGATGACATAATTGTTTCTTCTCTGGGAAAAAAACGCATTTTTTTTCCCGCAATTTCTCCCCCACTGAGAGATGTCGTGGTGTGATATTTTTTAGGACTGAGGGACAAAGTGCTGAAAATCCAGCTGGCACACTGGATGTCATTTATTTTATTTTTTGACAAATGGAATTGTGGTCAGTGACGTGTGCAGGGGTCAGTAAAGAGAGAAAATAAAAGTGGTGGGGGTTGCAGGAAAAGCAAAGCAATTACTGCTGTAGATGTGTAATTACAGACAATGGGATTGTCACGGGGGAAGTCAGCGGGCACTCAAACTCACACATGCTGCTTTCCTCACCTGACAAGCCTCCCACATCCATTTTCTTCAGGTTCTTGGCCTCTAGGATGACCACGGTCAGCTTGCCGGCAGTGGGCACGTATCGCAGTGAGAAGCAGATATCACCCAGCTTCTCTTGCTGTTGGTAAAACACAAGCATAGCAGAAGTGAGAACGGTTACAGTTGCACATGCAAAAAAAAAACAAACAAAAAAAACAAAAACATCAAATCCTAATTTACTGCATGGCTACCTCATAACAGATGCTCACAGAGGGGTCAGGCTAGGAGAAGAAGTACAAAAAAAAACAAAAAAAACAAATAAAACAAAAACAGATTGTGAATCCTCCTCCAACGGATCATTTGAGATTGTTCAGTAAACCGAATGTGCAGATCTATTTTAGATTTTTGCTTGTTGCATTAACACATCAGCAACTTTGGCATTCAAGTATTTGGTAAACTCTTAAACAGTACAAATGAATATATATGTGTGCCCATGTCAAAAATGATACTATGGTGTTACTGAAAGTTATATTACAGCGATATGTGACTGTGTAACATGGCTGTTTACAATAATTACAGTAGAATAACTTTTTGATTTTGGTTTATTTGTTATTTTGTTATTTTACTTTTTATACTTTTATACTTGAAATAGAAATGACATTTTAGTTGTCTGTTGACCGAACCTTACAGAAAGCCCAACCAAGGCCACTGTGAGACAGAAAAAAGAGTGCAGTACAGTCTTTTGGCCATCGGGGGCAGTGCTGAACACTTGCCACACAGAGGAGAATATGTGGGGATCAATGGGGCTAAACGCTATAAAATGATCGATCACTACATTTGCTTCCATGTATTAACCAGAAACATTACCGTCAATGTTCCACCACCTGATATTTATAATGAATACATAATTAAAAAATAAATAAAAATGATTTCAATCTCTGAAGAATTCTACTATCATTTAGG
>OMLB01017604.1:13813-25575 GCA_900302555.1 Myripristis jacobus
TATTCATTTGACTATTCATTTGAATAACTCCTTACATACACTATCTCTGCTACAGAGTAGAGTTGCATGATAAAACGTAAAAATATCAATACTGCAATATCAGTGAGAAATATAATGTGCATCTCAATAAAGTTTCTGTAAAAGTATGTGATATTCTGGCAAACAGAAAAAAAGATGACTGGTTGCTCTATATGGTGAAATATAGATAAAAATATTTGGGGTGCAGAGCCAGTGCTTCAAACAAGAAGGCAATCCACGCACTCCAAGTGTAAGAAAATGTAACAGGGCTTTAAAAAACCCTGATGAAGGCCTACAGAAGTTGAAGCATGTTGGATTTTTGATGATTTAGCCACTCGAGTGTCTGGGTTGCCTTCTTGTATGTGGCATTTCATTTATGCTGTGAAAGCAACAGACAGGCATTTGTGCCCATTGTTAGATGAGAGGCAATGGGTGTGTTCGATTTAAGGCTTGAGTGAACTCAAAGCGGGTGGTTTGCTGATAAACCTCTTGCTCTCATTGGCTGTCTGGGCTGTTATGTCACGGTGCACAGGTTCACTAAATGAGCCTATCCTATGTGAAGCATATCATGTGACCCGTATGTGTGCCTCAAGTTCAGGGGCAGCATGATTTTTTTTTTTCTTAACAACCATCTTACCACTTTTCCATGAGTAATGTAACATATCACTGTTTCAGTTACAGTAATAATAATACCAATAAAAACAATCACGTCACTACTTGTGTTATAACCTACCCATAAAATTAGATCTCAGTTGAAGAATCCAAAGCTACCGCCAACCATCATCAACATCAGGTCTTGTTTTCTTGATAACCGGTTGTCTACTCATACATTTAGTTTAAAAGACAAATGGTGGAAAAGTTTGGAGGGTGGAAGCAATCCCACTGCTTTGATTAGATTTAACAAAAGGACTGACAGGAACAATGAATCCGTGTTTTTGCATCAATACTATTTGACTTTCCTGATCATTCACCCAGAAACTCACCAGAGTGGTAATTGAATTATCCTTGCATATCCTGATCCCTAAAATTGTGGCTTGAAAGAGAGAGAGGGTGCAGCCACCTACTGTAGGTGTCCTGGGGAAGCTACAATTGCTGTTTCCAGAGAGTAGTAACTCTTAATACTGTAACAAAAGTAATATATTATTTCTGTGGAGTAACGATGGATGGCTATTTTAGGCACAATCTTTTTTGGGCAAACTACGTATAACCATTTTCTGTTCAGATATCCCCCAAAACAGCCTCCTGATCTGTATGCAGGACAAGCCGTTAACAAGGTCAGTCAGTGTGTGAAGCAGCTGTTTGCTGTCTTGCAGTGTGAATGGAAAAATAATGACAGAATACTGAAGGGCAAAACAAAAAGTTTCTAGGACTGAGGTGGACCTCATCAAGTTGTACATCTCTTAAAACCCAACCCTGTCTTCTAAAAATGAGGTTCCCATCGAGCTAAACGGCATTCTTAATTATGTTTTGAGGGAAATGTACCTTTGTTGTGGATTACGTTTGTCTCTGATGTCTCACAAATACGTTTCTAATCAACATATCTGGTATATCATGTTGGGCATTTTAGCCACTTTGTTACCAAAACTACTTGGTCAAGGTTAAGGAAAGTTTGAGTTTAGGTGTAAAAAGTTTAGTGTAACGCTACATAAGTAACACTTGCAACAAACTGCTGGACTCGAACTTGTTGCCTTTTTGAAAAGTCGGTTGTCTGACCCTTCCACCACCCCGCCTTCCAGCTAGCGTGGACTAAATGATTACCAGTGTTCTTGTGATTTGCTGCAAAAAAAGATGTAATCCACAACACAATACATTCCCTTAACAGAGAGTAGCTGTATGAGAATGTAATTTTTAGGAGACAGGGCTCCTTCAAACTGTATGCTCTGGAAAGTACAGCAATCACTTCAGTGCGTCATTCAAATCTCCATCATCATAACTGGTCGTAATCACACCCTGAGCAAGTAAGTGATGCCAACAACAAGAGCAGACACGCTCCGTAAGTCTCTCAGGTCACACCTGCTTTCCTTATCGCTTGGAAAAACCATTCTGAATAGAGATTATAAATCAGAGACAAGCTAAGCTTGAATATCGACCTTTATTGTCCATCAGCAGCCTTTCATCATGTTTGAATCGAGGCCTCTTTCCTCATGCTGAAACAATGTGCTGGGACTGTAATGAGGTTGTGCAGAGTGTTGTACTGTATGTAAGGCGGGTGTCCGTACAGGCTGCCACCTCCAGGTACTATATCAGTCATTAGCTTGACTTGTAGACGCACTATGAAGCCAATGATTAGAGTCTCACTTTAATGACGAGGGCCGGAGTTTAATCAACACAAATACACACTTCTCTGAGGGCAGGCGAGGGAGAGGGAGGGACGGGATAATTATGGCTGTCTAGAGCAGGGATCAAGCTCTTCAGTATTTTCTATTAACTGTAAAAGGCCAGCCCCTGCCTTTTGACCTGAAAAGCCATCCTCTGAGTTTGCCACTCCATATCTGACCTTAAAAGTACAGAGAATGATGTTCCCTGTGTATGAGTGCGTTGGGTATTTTATCTTTAACTTTATGCACTCTGCTGCTTCTGCTCTGTTGAATTAAATGGTTTAAACCTGAAAAGCGATGGAATTTCAGTCATTAGAGTCATTAAGAGCCATCTTTGCTTTTTTTTTTTTAATTTCAGGAGAAAAATATACTAAATGTACAATATATTTGGAGCACTTAGCTCTTTTTCACGAAATACACTGTTGAGGTTAGCCCAGGGAACAGCCATTATCTCTTATTGACTTCCTTTATTAAATCTAAACCAATTATGAAGGAGGAGATGTAGATAAAGAGAAGCAGAGGAGTTCAAGAAGGAACTCTAAGTTTTAAGACGACTAAGATATGGATTGTGCAAAATGAGCTGCAATTATCTGGAAGGCAAATATTTTGTACATCATTGTAGGATTTGACCTCATAAACTAAGTTTGACACCGTCTCAGACTGTTTCAGACAGCTTATAGAGAAAAACTGATTGAAATTTGGACCTTGCATGGTGCTGATATGCAACCTTAATGTTCATCTTGATGCTGGTTTCTTGGTTTGGTCTTTGGGTTGAGAAAGATGCTCAAGCTCCGTAAGACTTGCCTGGCAAAGGAAGGGTGCATTAACAATCAGTTTGGTTGCTTTGATTGTAACCAGTAACTGGATAAAGCATCAGGATTTTGATCTTCACTATAGTGGTACAGTGGTTGAGCTGCCAAGGAAGGGAATCCTTTCGACCTTGCCAGGTGTCATTTACAGCCACTGAGGCTTGCCTTGAGTGTCTGTAATTCAACACACTCTCAAGGAGGGCACATAACCTGAAAAACTTCTTTCGAGAAATTTTCAGACAGATGGATCACTGTCTTGTCACTTACAGACAGCCCCAATCACCCCTCACTGTCACATTATGATTAGAGCATTCACGTAATGTTAATCAGCTGGATTGTGGAAAGCGGCAATTTCCACGGTCCTCCTGTGCAAGTGCTCTCCAGTGGGCGGTAACAGTGAAGGGCATTTACTACAGTGTCTCAATCCTTGCGTGAAATTGTCAGGTACAATTGTATGACCAAATGCTGAGGCAGTATAGCGATGCCTTTGAACTCAAACAGCAGAATCAGACATTCAACAGTGTTATAATTAACCTTTAAATCAAACCACCATAATGCTAAAAATGAGGTTCCCCTGGCAACACATGCTATATGCCATGACATTTACCATGAAAATTGAATCTCCTGAACTGTTGCCTGGAAAGTCACACTGCTATTAATTGAAGGGGAAGTATGGACATCTGATTAAGTGACATTTCCAGAGGAGACGGATTACATCAGCCACAGCCTTACATTTGCACTTCAAACACAGGTGGCTTGCTGTACACAGCAAAATCACTTATACAAGTATGAATAAAAACTGTCTCATAAAATACTCTCATTATGGAAGCAGTACTCAGTGTACCATGATGAAAACCTTGACAAGGAGAGAAATGTATCAGGAAATTAAATTAAACCTGTTCATTCCCCGTGGCCTAGGAAGCCACTGACTGCTTGGAGAATGTGGCATTAACTGGTTGAAAAACGCCTTACCTCCTCCTTCTCGGCGCTCTGCAGATCCCGCCACTCCTCTGTTATGTGGCTGAAGTCCACCTTATTCATGGGCACCTTGATGTCGCCAATGGCGTCATGTTTGGAGAAGCGGTCAAAATCGTACACCGTCATCACCAGTGTCTTGCCTCCCAGCTCAACGTAGGGCACCTGAAGAGGACGGTGATATTTGACTGGTCAAAAGATGGTCAAAACAAAAGAAACAGTATCCTGTTCATAGGACTTAAATTATCTAGTACTTTAATTTCTGTGGTGCAAAACAGAACGTGAAGGAGAACTTAAGTTTTGAGTGCCAGAAATCTTACCACCTGGACAAGTAATCGTTGAGTCACTGGTATGCCCTACAGATATATTAGGCTTTCATTTAGAGAAGCTTCAGTCTTTGATAAGATCTTAACAGAAAACAGCAAGACTGGTGGGTTTTAACAATAGTGATAAGCCTGAGTTGCACGCTCTCGCGTTAGAGTGCCTGCAAGGCTCATATTACCTCAGCCTTAAAGGAGAAGTTTGTGGTGCATCTATCCTAAAGGTAATTACATGTCAAGGAGAGACAGAGGTGTGTGTGTTATGGGGGTGGTAGGTGGTGGGTGGGTGGGTGCTTATGGCTCCAAATCAATCACTGTTCCTCTAACCCTTGATAGACAACATTATCTGGTCTAGATCCTGGGATGTGGAAAGGGGAGGCAAGGAGAGGGGGGTTGCCAGCTGTATCTGTGATTCTTGATTGCTTCAAATTGAGCTGCTTTTGAGACAACACTCATTAAATGGAAGTAACTTGTTAGAAAATGGCAAAAAGAGGTAGAGATAAGACTCCCAGGTTTGTCCTTGACATTATCAGACAAACTCTTTAGTCGGTCTTTTCCATGTCACTATTGCCCATGATCACCTGTCCTGTTTTTCCAGGATACATCACAGATTTGGAATTAGGTATCACCCAAAATGACACAAATAAACCTGCTGTTAAGACACATATCACATCACATTATGCCTAACTTCTGCCAAACACCTGCGCTCTTCACTGCTGGGTGGATAACGCGACTTTCCCCACTGCTAAGCAACAGCCATGCATCCATTACGGCCAAGGCAAGGCCAGGGTGTACCGGTGCATCTGCCTGTGTTAATCCCAATCACATTGAGCCTCTCTCTCTCTGTGTGTGTGTGTGTATGTGAGAGAGAGAGAGAGAGAGAGAGGGAGGAGAGAAAGAGAGAGAGAGGTATTCTGTCAGGAGCTTGTTAATGTGCCAGCTGGTTGCTGTCTCCACACCTTCCCAGAATTCACTACTGCATGCAAATCTGATTGTCAGTGGAACCAAAAAATGCCCTCTTACAAAACAGCGCTTGAGATGCACAAATGTTTTGGGCGTTCAGTGGATGCAGATGATGTGTTCGTGGAAACTTTCTGTACCTTGAAGGTGAACTGCTCGTTGAAGGTGGGGTTGAGGGTCTTCCTGTGGACCTTGGTCTCAAACTTCTTCTTCTTGTCTGGTAACAGGTAGACCTTTACATAGGGGTCAGACGTGCCACCCATGTCCATGGCGGGCAGCTCTGCAGCCTGGATAATCCCCACTATGAGCTGAGGGAGAAAGGGGAAGGGTGGACAGAGAGGACACCCAAGTCAGACTCTCCACAACTCTACTGACACCAGCATCACAACCTGCACTGTCATCCCACCACCATCCCAACAGAGCGTCCGCACCTTGGCTGGTTCCATGCTCTAAAATACTTCCTCATCCCTACTACACGATCTATAGCAGCATTTGCTTTTGTTGTCCTTGCTATTTGATGTCCTTTGCTCTTTGCTGAAAGTAATCACTCTCTCATCACGGTGGCTTGTGGGATGATTGCGAGTCATTTTTCTTTGATTTGGTGCAAATAGCAGAAGGCCTGGGACTTACAGTCTGGTGGTGGAGAAGGAGTTAGCAAAGGTCAGGATGTGTCAGGCTAGTGAGGGGCCTGTTTCTCTTCACATCAGGCTGATAATTGATAACCACACTGGGTGCATAGGAGGCTGATTGACCTGCCAGTCAGGGCCCCTCCTCACAGGCCTCTCAGGAGGCCCAGCTAGTCACTCAGTCAATCACCTTCCTATCAGGCAGCCATCAAGCAGCAATCTGGGGGCTGACCAGGGCATTCAGCCATAGAGCTCTACAGCTGTCAGAGGCTGCATGGGTTTACTGCGTGGTGCAGCCAGTGATCTCATGATAAATAAAAAGGTGGCCCCATTATGACCTTGTGGTGGCCACATGATGGACTAAGGGACATAATTCACTCTAACCTGTGTTCTTGTGATGTTTGGTGAAGAGTATACAGTGATGTGGGGTTACGTTCACTTTTAGAGTAGAGGGGATTATGGGTAATGGTGTAACAGCACTGCCATTTTGTTGGGTATGATGTTGTTGTTGTGTTGTTGCTATGTTAACACTATGATACATTTTCATTAAAAAGAACCACAGATGCAAGATCTAGTGATCTAAAGTCTTTTCACTGACAGAGAAAATATTGTCACTGGTGGTGTTTCTCTGGAGGATGAAATAATGGTTATTGAGTTAATTCTTACCAAGCAGAGCTAAAACACCACCATTTAAAACTAGTCATACAAGTCATACATCTTGCTGCTGACCTCCCAACAATTTACAGTAATCATACTAGTCTGTGGTTATTAAGCACAGTTAGAGAGCCCTAGCCTGCTGACATTCCAAAATCATAAATGTGATGGTCATGAATGACTAAGAAGAAGGTATTATTTATTTATTTATTAATTAGAGGTCCTTCGTTGCTTTGTTTGCCAATTAACAGACCTGCCCTCTGAAAAACTGAGGTTCTTTGGCAATGAGCACTGAGGTTCACTCAGCCAATCAGATTAATTCTGCCTCCACAAAAGCTGAAACCAAGATCCCAACTTGCTAAAAGACCCATTGCTCAGAAAACTCATAACTTTTAAGTGTCAACACAACAAGTAGAAGAAAAGGCAAAAATGAAACTATGAGTTTGGCGCAGGTAAAGATAGTGTTTACTAGGTTATCTCTAACAGTGCTAACAAGAAGCTCACGTGGGATGGTGGTGACATTCCAGTACAGAAAAGTCTTCATGGAACGATGTAGTGTGGATTATCATGGAACCATGTAAGTGTACCAGATATGCACACACCCGCACGGACGCACACACACACAATCATACATAGACAGACATAATACAGACAGAGAACACCAGACAAGACAACATCATGGAAAAGCATGGACCATCCATTTCAAAAGGATATCCCAGGTTATGCACCACATTGTCATAAAATTACCGTAACACTGCACCGCCAACACTGAAATGAGATCCCGCCATCATTTGGATAGGTTCCTTTGACAGAAATATAATTTCTAAGACTGCAGGGCTGCATGTACCTTATCAGGCTCACCTACTGCAAAACAGATGCCTATTCAGAAGGCAAAGGAAATGTGTACAATTATCCTGGCTGTCAATTACCCAAACCGAAGTGTAATGATATTACAGCTATGTCTTGCACTGTGGTGCTGTGAAGCAGCACTTAGATTGGGCTGTAGCAATTCATCCTTGCATGCTGTCTATTTGATTTCCACTCGGCCATCAGCGCAGTCTGTGTCAGACACACTGTGTCACACCGTCTTTACAGCGAGCTGCACTGATGCTCACGATGAGATTAGAACAGGAACCTGTTTGAAATGTTGATATACAGGTTGATGCTTCACATAATTGTATTTTTCCTAATGCTGTGTGACACTGTTACAAACATTTAAAGCGTCTAATTTACAGTTACAACTGCTCTTTTTGTATTGCAGTAATTATCATGTGAATACCATTTTATTTGAACAACTCAATCCTTTGCATGTTTTGTATGGACTTGAAGGTGAATGTGCACCAAATCTATGGTCTATCTACAGTCAATCTAATGTAAGTACTAATTGCATTAATGACTAATGACTAGTAATTAATGACTGGCTGTCTCAGTAAATGCAATAACAATTAAAGGACTATATACTAGAGATTTTGTACGTTTAACATAATATGTATAAAATGTATATAATTCACATTTCTGAAAATTGTTACCCAAAGCACTTGTATTTAAGAACTCAGTATTGTTTTTTCTATCTTTTATCCAGCCACTGGTTTCCATTCATTCCACTACAATATGAAAATGAACTTTCAGAGACTTCAAACTTTCTTCACAGCGGCATTCCATCACCGTAATAAAGTCGTCCACATTAGTTTTCCCAAAAGCAGCAGCACTGTTGTGTTTTCATGACTTGTGATTGAGTGGAGGGAAACAGTCTAACCAAAAATAGTCTCCAGGGAAACAATGATCACTGCTGTGGTTTGTGAACGATGATGACCTTGTTGGACACAGAAGCAGAACATTATGACATGGGTGTTTCAACCAAAAATTCAAATTTAAATATCAAATCAAATATTTTTGATTATATGTTGTGAAATCTTTAGTAGCCCCACATGATTTGCAAAATGGTTTGTTAAAATGTAAAATGTGCACCAAACATTTTAATTCACTGGTATGGTCCTTTAAAGTTTCAACATCTGACCATTGTCTTATTTTTTGGAGGAAAAACTTGAATTGCTCTGACTTGGACACAAAGACAACTGTGGCTGTGTGCTTGCACATCTGTGTGGGTGTTTATATTTGACCAAGGACTAGCACATTATCACAGCAGAGGGCTGCTGGTATTAACCCTCTCTGTTTGTGTGCTATTGTACACAGTTGTTCAGTCCACTGGGCAGTGCACTGACCGGAATGGGTATAGGATGGTGATTCAGCCCTTGGCAGCTTATCTTGGAGGGCTTTGTCCTAATACATCAGGGCCCTGCTCTGACAACTCCACAGGCTGCGTGCACACACACACACACACACAAACAAACACACACACACACACACACACAAAGCATACTGCTTATAAACAGACGGATGTGTCATAGCCCTGACTAGTTTTTACTGCAGCGGCTTGATGCTGTAGCTCTGTTTACAGGACGAGCATCGCAAGGGAAGCTCTAGAACTGAAGTTAAAGAAATAAAATGCGTGATTTGACGTTCATTCCTTCATAATAATCATTATAAAAATTCACTTATTCGGACTGAACACAATGCAGTAAGCCTCCACTTGACCTGTAAAAAGTCCAATGAATATGGTAATGATGTTGGATGTAGGAATGGCATTATAATTCTTTTCCTGCTGTGCTGAGGGGGCTCTTTGTGCTTCATTTGCCGTTCTGTCTGCCTGATGTAGCTGCCTGGCTGTTCCCTGAGTGAATTTAGATCTTTTACAAAACCCTTGCTCTCATTAGTGTATAAACCCAGTATCATCAAGACCAGGGGCACAGCCATTTGTGGTGATTAACATACAGAAACAAACTGAGACTTCCTGACATTCATCTGCCTGTCTTCTTCATTAAGCCAGATCCCCTTCTTCTTGTACACACATACCCACACACCAACACACATATACACATACACATACGCATGCACTCTGATATCTACCCCAGAATTTTATTTTTGGCAGGGCAAAAAAGCCTCTGAAACAGCAGTTGGATAACCGTGGGATACTAAAACTGTTGACTGAAACTGAGACCAATGAAATGTTTTTAGGTGCGTTAGCCGCTCCTTTAAGGCAGCCACTCCACTTATCAGTGGGGGAAATATGACACACACACACACAACACACACACACACACAAACCACACACCACACACACACACACACACAAACCTCAAAATGCGAGGACAAAGGATTTGAGAGGAGGCCACTGTGCCTCTGGACTGTGTTCATCACTAAGCTGAAAGTGGGTCAGGTGGATGGCTGGCTCTCTGCTTTTCTAGGTCTGCCTGTTGTGAGCTACTGTAACTTCAGAGGCAGCAGAGTGCCACTGAGCCAAGCCCGACACTCTGAGGTCACTGTCACATCCTGTAAAAACTGTCATCCATTCATTACGCTGTGGCTCCACTGTGGAGATCATTACTAGAGTAATCAAGAACCTCACAGAAAAGCCTGTCACTACATGACAGATCAAGTCTGTGAAATGTAATATTGGCCCGATAATATTCCTTTTTACAAAAGACTCAATTTTTTATTGTCGATTTTTGCTGTAAAAGAAATGAGAGCCCGTACAGTTGAACAGTAATGGGATTCCTGCACCTCTGAATTTACTAAGTATGATTATTGACAATATAATTTGTGCAGTGATGAGTACTGCACAGATTAATCACTATAAATGACTGTTTGCAATGAATAGTCAGTCTGTTTCCAGAGTACATAATGTGAATATTTTTGTGCCGAGGGGTTTATATGTGTACCAGAGTGGTGTATGTATGCCACAGTGTTTTACTTTTTGTGTGCAGTCGTGCGTGTGTAGGAGGGGTGAGTGTTACTTTGTAATCTCAGGCTGTCAGTTCTGTTTATAATGGGGAGTTAGCTAGCCCAGTGAGGGACAGCGCTGCGTTCACGCACCACTTCTATTATCTGTCACACAACATCTGGCGGGAGGAAGTTGATGTGATTCCTCATTCTGCTTTTTCAAACTCAGTTGCTGGAAAAGGAAGCAGATGGATTTCTGTGGGGATGCTGTTTTCAACCGAGGAGAAAAAAAGAGAGACGGAAAGAAACAAAGAAAGAGTGAAAGAAAAGAAAAAAGAATCTCAGTCCCAAGACTATATTTTAAGGCTCAGTAATAAATACACAAACTCCACCACCGTGATACTCCCCTGTGATTGTGCTTGTGAAGCACTGTTGACCAAACTGCAGTTACGGCAATGATAATGCATCAAAACGTTAATGTTGTGCAAAACCTGGGGAGCGACCAGTTCACCCTCAGTGGTGTACAATGGGAAGATGACATGTTGGACCACCACAGAGGCTGGGGGTGACCATACTTACGAAGGAGGACCTTTCGCAACAACGACACACAGTGAGAGCGATTCGGAGAACAGATCCTTACCGTATTCTCTGTGAAATTGTAATCCAGGGAGTATTGTAATTTGCCCAGTTTCTCGTCCTCCTTGGGCTCGGCCTCTTTCTCCGTATCGGTCAGCCCTGTCTCCGCATCATCCTCATCCTTCAAGGCCTGAAGGAGACACCCACCAAGAGTCAGTGCCGTCTGTTTTCCGCTGGTGCCGGCGCCCAGCCAGCTGTGCCCCGCCCAGGTCCTGCCAGCGGACCTACTCCTGTAAAAGCTGCTACTTTTTTTTTGTGTGTGGGGGGGAGCAAGCACTAAAACACCACAGCAGTTAACACCAGGACATGCTCTGTGATGCACTAAAGCCCCGGGCCTGGTCCCCTGATGATGCTTTTCTATCAATCTGTGGGCATTTTTTTGTCTAAAGGAAGGAAAGATCAAATGATGGAACCAGAGATGAGAGCAATGGGCAAGCATTAGAGGAAGAGGGAGCGGAGACAGAGAGCGAGAGACAGAGAATGGATAGAGAAAAAGAGTGCGAGAGAGAGAGAGGAGAAAGAGAGACAGAGAGATATGCCTCCGGAAAGATCACAATAAGACAATTCCCTTGATGTTATTTCAGGCAGATCAAGTCTCTGGCAAAACACATATCAACTGGGAAATGTCTGAAATGGCAGAGAGTGAGAAGTGAAAGTTGCCCTTTT
>OMLB01017605.1:0-35970 GCA_900302555.1 Myripristis jacobus
GCAAGAAAACTTCACAAACAGCTGCTCTGAGTTTCCCCTGCATCTATCTCCAAGGCAAGAGATGAACTTTACAGTCTCTTGTTTGCGCTCCTGCATGAAGCACCTGCGACTCGCGGGCCGCAGCTGCCCTCTTGTGGTCCTTTGTGAGAATGACGTAATTACTACAGTCCGCCTTCACTAAGACGGAACGCTAAATAATCTATTGAATGGAGAGATACCAGATTACATGGCATGTGTGATGAAGACCAGCTTCAGAGGGCGTTTACTCAATTACTGAGTATTTCTATTTTATGAGACTTCATATTAGATTTCCACTATATTTCAATGGAACCAACTGTACTTTTTTGGTTTAATTTTTATTTATTTATTTTTACTGCAGTATATTTACCTGGTGTCTGTAGTAATTTGTTTCTTAAAATGATAAAATTAGTTGAGCTCGTAAAACTTAACGTAAATTGTTAGGCAACACTATATGGAGCAGCTACACATTAAATACTTAATAATACTGAATAACAATCTGTAATGTAACACTCTGAAAGGGACCATTGCTCACAATAACTACTTTTATTTTTAATGCTGGAATATATTCTGCTGCTTTCTTAAGCAAAATTATGTATGCAGGACTTTAACAGGAGTGTTTTTCCATCACTGACCATCGTATATATTTAAGTTGCAAAGAAAATAGAAATAGAATTTCCATCTGAATATCTTATGTTAAAAAGAAGCATTTTCCTGATGCATTATTACCAAATTCATGCCATTAAATATTGTAGGCACCCTGAGTTTCAGTTTGACCCTGTCCAGTAAGATCGGCTGCATGTCAAAATTGGACTTTTTCATAACCAGCTCAGCTTATAACCCCAGGCAGCATTTCACCAGGCAGAACCACTACTGTCATGTATGAGACCTTTGTAATATGCACCAATTAAAAAAAAACAAAAAAAAACAACCTGAGGCTACTTTTAAAAGCAATTTAGATGGAAATATTTGTTAAAGCATGGGATATCAGCTGGAAAACAGCCAAAACAGCTGCTCACAAACATGACCCCTTCATCATTTGTTTTCATTCTCAGTTTAACTTCTCAGTTTCCTCTGGCTTAAGCTCACCAAGGGATATGTAAATTACCGAAGCAAAGTGAAGACTGAACAATAACAATAAATAACAGTATTGATAATTAATACTGTTATTAAAAACTGCAATGGTAATGGCTGCTCTGAATCCTTAGATTGGTTTGGAAAGTCTAGAAGGGGAAAGTGAATGAATAATGCTCTCCTGTCCCTCAACAACAACCGTGTTGATGTGCTCTTGTGCAAGACCTTCATAGGTATACCATTAAAGCTACAAACAAACAAACAAAAACAAACCAACCCATAATCAAGTAACACCAGAAGTTGCAGACTAACTCAAGTATATGCATCACAGCTGCACTTACTCTTGATTAGCTCCCCTACTAAACAATTGACTAAAATTTCTCAAATCAAGCAAATTTGCAGCATTTTAGCTGACATCGTTTGTAAAGCCTCCTCTCAGCAGGTTTACTTCATTTGAGACAGAGATTGCAGTGCTGTCGGCCAGTCGGGGTCTGCTGTTCCACCTAATTAATGAAATAAACACTGTCTCAACCAATCTACACTTACTTGCATAACATCATGAAAAAATGTTATTCTCATCCTGCGCTTTTGAAAGCAAAATCATGAAAACTGAATAAAACAGGACCTTTAACCCCCCCGGCCTCTGCTCAGTGGCCCACAGCGGAAGATGTGGCTGCACATGGTAGTGCTCAGGTGTGAATGTACGAATGAGTAGCAGGGCATCACTGAAACAGAGCGTATGTGTGCCAGAAACCCTTCCCAGGAAAAAATACAGGTCATCTGCCATGTGTTTCTGAAATATTCTGTAAGAGCATAATAGCAGAGTAGTGATGTCTTTCATTATTTTTACCTCTCTTCTCTGTGGACCCTGTGTGCAGTTCCAATACCACAGAGACAGACAGTATTCTCACTCTCAGTCTGCAGCCACAATTTCAACCCCCAGTGAACCTGCTTTTATCTACCATGAGTTCTTTACGATCTCGGCTCCTGGATGATGCTTTTCATTTTACAGATCCATTGAGTGGAGTTGGTCAGTCAAGGCAGGCATCATATAATTCCAATCAATCTGAGTTATAAAATCTTGACATAGGCTGAGGCTGCGCTACAGCTTAAATTTACGGCTGTTTAGATTGCAAGTCATTTCCCCAGCGCCATGTGCATACACATCACATCTGCCGTCTCCCGGAGCTGCATAAAAACAGAACCCGGCCCATGAGTGCTTTCAAATCTGAATTTTAGTCCCTATTTGAAGCAATCACTTGCATGAATGATTGGCCTGAGTTTATTGTGGTGAATTGCATTAAAATGTGCAAGGTGCTGAATATTCTTCCATAACTTTAAGAAAGTGGGGGAGGGGTGGCCACCGCTGTGAGTCTTTTTTCAGGACTCAACCGGTGAAGCACCTCTCAGCACCACTAGGTGGAAGCAGAGACTGTTTATCCTCTCAAGGGGTGTGACAGCCAGTCACAGCAATGACCGGGGAACATTTCAAAACACGGTGTACATGTAATTATTCGGTTTACTGCATATCCACACAGACACAGTATAAAATCATGCCGGGATATAGGAAGTAGAATACTGTTCAGAACGCTGTGCATCCTCCGATTATGTCAGTGTGTTGAAATATGACAAGAAGCTGTATTTCTATAAAATTCCTCTGCACACCTATGACAAGCAACTTTCCAAATCCATATTCAAACTGACTGGGATGAACTGTCACCTATAATCAGGATGCTAGTGGCAATGTACGCTTTAATTTAAAGGGCAGAGGATTTGTGGTTTGACTTTGGTTTCATCACACATACAGTAACATAATCTCGCAATGACGGACACTTACCTGGATCTCCCTTTTTGCCATGTCTGGTATATAATTTGTGCTTGGTGTTTTCACTTGTCATCACTGTCATTTTTCATAAAATATTTGACTGAAAACAAGAAGTTCTAATGTGCAGTTACTTAGAAACCTTCTCATACCAGCCTTATGAATTCACCCACACATCTGATAATTTGTGTTAATTTATGTAACATTTGTTGTTAACATATTTGCTTAAGTGATCTTTTATCCACTGTATGCATTATACATACTGTGGGCATGTCTATAGTCTGCTGATCGAAATATCCTTTGGGTATAATAAAGGATGTACTAAAATTAAAGCTGTTATGCAAATTGTACATACAAAGTGCTTTAAGCTATTCTCCATCTTCTTTATGCATGCAGACTTAATTCATTGAATCTGTGCGAGAGCACTCTCACCCGTGATTAAACTCAATATACAGCACCTGAATGTAAGCCAAGTAATACCAATGAGTGTGATATACCGGAAGCAATATTACAATTATGTCATAGCAATTTGTTTAACTCTGTCTCTGGACTTACCATATGAAGAGAATGATAACTTACAATCTTTGGGTGTATTTATGTGTGTGTGTGTGTGTGTGTGTGTGTATTTGCTCCTTACTGAAAAGGTTGCCCGTCTTTTTCCCTTCTGTCAAATTTTGGCAGTTATATAAACTCATTCCAGCTGGCTGGTTGCCTGCACAATTGCCTGCTATTAACGTTGATGCATAATTGCATTACATAATGTGTTCTGCTGTCTTTTGGAGAAGTCAAACAGCTGTGGCTATTGGCTATCTCTGCTGTGCCGAGTCAAGCACTCTTCACTGGTTACTGGCAGACAACAGCGTAATCGTAAAAGGAAGCTGTCACAGTTCAAAGCCAATTCCACGCTGTATCAATGCTGCTTTTGTAACTGCTACAGCACTTTGACATATTTTGTCAATGAAGTCTAAGATTTTGAGTCCAGGGAGATTTGGCTCATTTATATTCTTTTATCTGGGTCTGATTAAACAGCAGTCGCACAATGTCATGGAGGACAGAGAGAAATCAATCTTACAGACAGTGGGGAAGAGAGAAAGGCGAACATTTGATATGACTAAGTCTGTTGCTTCCCCACCAGATGGTAGTGCAGCCTCACAGAGGAGCATCTCTCAGAGCTCGGCCATAATGGTGCAAGAGACGAGCTGTCTGAAAATGAGTGCCGCAGATTCTGAGGTAGAAACATTAATGAGATAATGGCGTAATATCTTACATATACCATCACTGCAGAAGGCAGCACATTTAAAAAATGAGAGATTCTCAAATGATGGCAGTACATCTTTTAGCATCTCCCATATGGTGTACCCAGGGGGACGATTAGAAGTGGAGCACATTGATAGCTGGCTGCAATGGATGGATGTATGTATGGCTGCAGTTGTGGATCCAATCACTTAGGCTGAATGAAGCCAGGATTGGGTGAAAGAGTAATTTTCTACCCACAGATTAAATCCTCAATATGTCAGGAATAAAGATATCTAGCTGGGTTTACAAAATCAGAAAGGGAGAAGAGTGAAGAACAAATGTGTTTCAATGTGATAAGTCAAACGTGAATTTGTTTACAAGGGTTTAATTTGCATAACAAAGAACATATTTTGTAGGAGGATTTGTGAGATTCAGGTAATCACACGTTGCTTTGTTGTGCATTGTCCTGGTGTGTGAATTTATAGGTATTCTCCTGTCAAAAGTGAAGCACTCTTTACTCTTTACCAAGCTGAAAAGAATTGCCTCTTCAGATTTTGACGTTTTTTTAAATTTGGCATGTGGTAAGTGCATATTGAAGTGAGATTAAACTGGCTGATTCATCCAAGTTTCCAACTGCCTCTGCCCCCTAAACACAAAGTCAAGTATTGTTTCTGTGGCAGTATCACATGCCATTTGGGAAATCTCTTTTGGCTGTCTTTTAGCTCTGTATTGGATGGGCACAGATAGATTCACACTCACAGAAGTGCAGGGAGAAAGTGTTGTGAAGGAAGTTTGTCACACAACAGCAACGGCACAAAATAGCCTGTGAACAGCAGAGGAGGCCATACATAATAATGCATCATTTTGTGCGCTTACCATAATAGCGGTAGAAGGCAGAATGTCACACGCTGCTGACAGAAGTTCAGGGCAAATTCATTAACAAGAACAGCACAGAGTGTTTAAGGTGAAAAATATCTTGCTACGTATGTTCTGACAAAATACGTCCATCCTGGCAACATCAGCTGCAAGTTCTAAGGCAGAACTGAGTCCTTTGAAGTCATGCAAAATGGCTCTCATCAGATGAGCTACAGTATGCAGTCTGAGACATCCGGCATATAAAAAAAAATGCTCTGATTGGAAACCTGGTAAGCTAATGAGTTTGCACTTCTATCTTCTGCAATTTGTAGAGCCTTTTGTGCCAAGGCCTTTGAGGCTTTTCTGTGCCAAGTCTTGTAATGGTGTTCTCATTGTTCGCCTCTGAATCTTACTCTTTTTCATGGAACTTGGGGAATCCGTCTCCAAAATTTTTCACATGGGAAAGACAATGAGGCCAGGAAAATCACTGTGAATTATGGATATTGCTGCAGCGAAATTAAGATGACAAAGAAATGGCAAGGAAAAAAAAAATCCTGTCTTAAGGGGATCCAACGGGTGGTAATTTCAAAACTGCAACTGAGCTGCAATGCGGTGTACCAAGTCATAAGTAGTTCTTATAAAGGACTTACGAAACCATATTGCTCATCCCCCACCCTTCTTTGACTGTCTTATTGGTATGTGTCAGACTGAAAAACTGGGTTCCGGCAATCTTTTGGACCACAGCCATCTGTAACTATTAGCTACCAACTCTCCAAGTACTGTGTGTATTAGAACCTCCTTTTTCCTCTCATTGTTGTTGCTGCACAATCTAACTGTGAGATTATTTAAGGCTGGTTGCGGTGTAGGAATATTTCCCTCTCTCTTTCTCTCTGTTTGCCTCTGTCTTGGCAAGCTGCATAACTATCTGATAAATGTGCTACAAATGAGAGAGGGTCTTACACTTGGGAGTTATTTAAATTATTGGGAGGGCAGTGAGCACAGTGCTTATTTGAGCTTAAGATACAGACTGTTGAGATTTGCTCGGAGCGAATCTAGAGGCTGGTTGAGTCTCCAGGCTTGTCCAATCCTATCCATTCAACCATTAATGCCTGAGAGTAGACCGGGGGAAACATTACAACCCTCAGATCAACTCTGAGGCAGGGAGACCAGAGTCCCTTTCCTCTTAGAGTGCACTGCTTCTTTTGCCCAGTCTTTGGTACAAATCCAACAATTATTACACATGACAAAACATTGCATTCTCCATATCCTCCTCACTATTTTAAACTACTGTACAAGTGGCGGTTTAGCTTATCCTTACAGCTGCTTTTGACCCTATAAACACATAAACTCCAGGGGAGGGGTGTCGAGCACATTTCCAACACTGACCTTTCCTCGACGCAAAGTGTACATTATGCGCCGTTATGTTTAAATTGCTGTTTACCCATGAATATTTTGAAGGTCAAACTACTGAGGATATGCAGCCTGAAAACAATTAAATGAGATACTTAAGAGAAAAGTAAAGTAAATGCCTATTCTATAAGCGTATGAATCCCTTGGGTAATGTTCTGTACAGTACAGGAGTACAGTGCAAGCAGCCACCCACCTCTCTCTCTCTCTCTCTCTCTCTCTCTTTCACACTCTCTCACACACACACACACACAATTCTATGGGGCTCAAGGTTGCCGTGCTTATTGAATATATCAACTTAACCACTGATGTCATTGATCAAAAAGCCAATTCCAGTTCTATTATTGTGTTAGAGGGGAAAACAATTGCAAAATGACTTTGTAAGGTGCACTCACTTGGTAAACAGATCTGAGATCCATTAAAGCCTTGGAGATTATCAAGCCTCAGTCCAACAATTTGTGGAGATTGCTCTAAACACCTTGCTGGTGACCTTCCTCGCCCGGTTGAAAGTCAATGGGAAACGTGGCAAGGAGCCCGCGAGCACCACGAGCACCCCCTGCACTTTAATTACACTGCACCTCGACGGCCGGCTATTTCCCTCTGCCCCCTCCTCTCCGTTATGTAACCATGTATTCCTATCAATATCTTGGACCCACTTATACAGTCCGAGGTGTCATAAGCTTAATAGCCGCCACGATACTGCCGGCAACACTCATTCGCAGTATCTTTGCTCCATGATAGATATGTCATAGCATGAACTCCAACTCATCAATATTAATGTCTGCAATTTGCTCCACGCTGTTTTTGTGGTTTACTGTGGCTGCATCAGTTTGACCTCTGAGTGGGCACCCGTGGATGTTTTCCATGTGCTTAATCATAATGCACAGTGCCGACTGCATTGATAGGTTAATGTACCCCAGAGGATCAATGGAGTCTTGAGGACGTCTAGTATAACAGACATTTAGAGGTTCAGGGAAGGCTTTAACAATGAATTGAGTCTGTCTACACTCAGATCTCAATCCGGCTTAATTAAATGGGGTTATGTGAGGTCTGGCGAGCGGTGTGATGAGTTACTGTAGATAATTGGCTAAAGCAACTGTTCTGAAGAATGCAAATGCATCCAACAGCTCATTAAGGGCACATAAACATAAAAAAATCTTCAACAGATTTCCAAAAAGTCAGTGATAAAGATCATCTTCAATTCAATGGTTTCTGAAAAACAGGAAATGTTATGGATGTTTGCAACATATGGGGTGCTGAATCAGATCACACAAATAGCCTTGATGTAGATATCCATTATAGTTTCTTAATACAGCAGTGATAATCTGGATATTTGACAACATCAGGTACCACTCCCTGACAATAACAGACTCGCAAGGAATCAGTCGAAGCATTTTTGCACTGGTAATCTCAATAAAATTTTATGGATAGGCTTTTTGCGTCACTTAGAAAACTCAGCAATGATTGAAAACAAGTCAGAGACTATTTTTATCCCTGTATGTCAAGATAATGTTTTAAATCTGGTGTATATAGCGATTCTGTGGAGCAGCAACATGAAGAAGCATCGCTTCATGCCTGTTTGGGTTTCTATATCGTTGTCCTCTGAACTTGCTCAGGAGGGGAAAAACCTCTGCATGGATACAGAGAAAAAAATATTTGCTCCCGATGAATAAATAACGAAAGGAAACGAGGTGCTTGCATTAATTTGGGAAATAACTGGAGTTTTCAGCCAAATTCTTGCAGGGATCATTTACCTCACGGCAAAGCGTTACAATATGCAGCCGAATATAGCAGCACTTTGGAGAGGAAACTTTAAAAATGCAGTGTAGTTGTCACTAAATGCCCTGGAAAAATGATTTGCTACCTTTTTACCTGTACTCCTGAATCCCAGCGTGAACTAAAAGGAACAGCTGTACAACAGTGTGTTTTCAGCTGACGGATACAAGCCTTAAAAGAGCGAGAGTTTACCCTCTCAGAATCTATGTTCATATGCCCCTATTAAAACATAAATCTCTATATGCTTCAATCCATTATCTTTACACATGAGAATTAAACAAAATCTTAGCAGGCATGCTAGCTCTCTAGTTCCCCCCCTACTGCAGAGCTGATGGACAGAGTGGTGACTGAATTTACAGTAGGCCACTGTGACTCCGTAGACCAATTGTCTCTTTTATTTCCCTGTGTTTGGCAAAGCATAGCACTGCTTTACGGTCCAAGAACTGGAAAGCTGCTGTCTTCTCTTGGAGGAGACCTGAAAGCAAACATAAATGTGCGCCAGTGACTGGTGACACATGGTCATTTATCTCTAGAGGACAAGCTATATTGTAAATAGGACTATGAAGACGTTGAACTAGATCCCACACTGAACAACCACGCAGAATAATAATTAAAATCTAGCCTCAGGGATGTGTTGTGGTAGGAGCACCCACCTATGGTGCTCTGCAGAAATACTCACAGCAGGCCTGAGTTTATACTCCATTTACCTCCCATACTGCTTTATATTGCACTGTGCAACCAGATACCAGCTTTGGCCCACTACCTCAGAGCTGAGGAATATCTGCCTTAGCACTGTAACCACAGAGGGAAATCTGATAATACAGGTAAACATTTTAAGATCCGTTTCTTGGCGAGAATCTCAGTCAGCAGAATAAATAATGAGAACGATGATGTGTCCCACATGGAAAATTATTTGTGACTATGAATATTACATCACTTAACGGTAAGACCAATGGAAAAAAATTAATTAGCGCCTCCTGAGAGCACAGGCATATCCAAGTTTTCAAGGGTAACGTTCAGCCAAAATTTCAGCCAATATATTATCTCTCACGTTATTGGTACCCTGCTGGAAGACAGCGGTGCTTTCATTTAGACATATAAAAGATGGCAGGTGTTGATGAATAAATGTAAGCCCTGGTCAGAAGCCCACATATTGTCATGTTTAATTAATCATATTGCAATCAAGCCACTCATACTGTAGTTTAACCCTAGTCTCACTTGAACTGCAGACCCATCGTACCACTGTTAGGCAAATATTGCTGCTGCATTTTATATCAGTTGGGGATGACACCACTGGAAGAAAGGATACATATTTTTTTCGATAGTTATTTTCTTTCAGCAAGGAGAAGAAATGGCCTAGTAAATATTAAGCTTTCAGAGATGAACAGGTCTGACACATTTAAGTGCTCAGATGTGTCTCAAACACGTGAAATATGATTGAGCCGTACCGTCCTGGTCCACTCTTAAGTCTTAATTGGCATGTGATTGCCTGTCATGAGTCATCACAGGGATGCTGGGTGTTTTTCAGTGTCACTGATTGTGTGCAAACACGTAGATCCAACAGATGGCAACATTGTTCCTTGTTCACCAGAGCAGGTTACTTGGCAATCTGCCAGCGAGGTATGGGTGCATCGACAAAACCTCCAAAATAAAAACAGTCATCAAACACAAGTGTGGGCGATGACGATGTGACTAATTGTTGCCATGGTGATCTGGTCTTTGAGATAACGTCTAACAGTGAGGAAAAGGAGAGAACAGGAGAGAGGAGTGTTCGAAAGAAAAGGAGTGTCAGTGTTTCTTGCAAGAAAAGAGAAAGGGGGAGGCGGTGACCCTATAATTTAGGGTCAATTCAATGTCCTCCAGTCAATCCGATGCTGTAAATATCTGTTGATTCATTTGCTCAAAATTGGCCTTCACCCTCTGCGTCGATCAGCTCCCATTTCATCGTTATTGGTGTTGCGACATGGATTTGAACCTAACCCAGGTCATCACCATCACCAAGGTTACCGCTGGTATGGGTTTCACCATTGTCTCTGTGTGTCCCTGAGGCACACTTTGTCTTTGCATATTGAGAGTATCACAAAATGTTTGTACAAGGAAGCCTTGGGGTTCTCTTGCCCAAGTTTCTTCAATTTCATTAAGTTTATGAAATGCCTTGAACAGTAACAAAAAATGTGCCCAAAATGATTACATTTTTGGGTAGAAAGCCTTCTGGCACAAACCTTCCAAAAGTCAAAAATTACATGCTGAGGTATTTCTGTCTGAGGAAAATGGATTTCACCTGCCACAAGCTGCAGTTTGCGGGATATACTTATCCTTTCAATCATTTCAAGAATCCTTTGATCAGGCTTTTGTCTATGACAAAGGTGGCATTGCTTGCGTGTGTGTATGTGTCTGCGTGTGTGTTTTGTTTGCTCGAACGGTATTACCCCGCAGCTAGTGCCGAGTCAATTTTGTCTGTGTTTGTGTAGTGCCAAAGAAAGACAACTGGCCACAGACTGTTGCACCAGCCCTTCCCTTTTGTTTTACAGGACAATGCAGTGGATGAGCACCGTACGCTAGTAAACACCATAAAAAAAAAGAGAGAAAGACAGACAGAGAGGAAGATTGAGACAGGGAGTTAGGGAGGGAAAAGAGGGTGAGAGAAGGAGCAAGAGGCTCTTCATTTCAACAACATAACATCATCCCTCCTCTTTGTTAAAAATCACAGACTAATCCCATTTTCCCCATGGTCAAGGTCAGCTCTTTAATAAGGCAGATATAAATCACCACTGGGTTTATATTTCCCCTCGGTGCTATCTGAGAGTCTGCAGTACTGTTGTGTCATGCATTATCACATGGGAATTGCCAGTGGTGTGGCAAAACTATGCTGAGCTGCGGCGTGTCACAGCGCCGTGTGTCATATGACAACCTGCTACCTGGCAATAGTTTCCACTGGGGCCGAGTGATAAGAGGGGTGCTGCAGATAAGATGTCTCCTATGCCGAATGTGCCAGGAGCCATGCCATTTACAGGGGAGGAACTGATCATTTTTTTAAAGCACTGCTATGACTGCCGAGACTCTGTTTCAGGGAGCCGCACAACACACACATACACACACAGGAGCTGCCTCTGAGTGCACAAACAACCTCCGCACCGTTTTGATGTTGCTAAACAGCAGCATTTTAGGGCTCGCTATCACTACCATCTTTTTTCACTGATGGTGAATAGCGGTAACTAACTGTATGTGACTAATTATTACTCATGCCGCCGACTGCAGTGTGCCCGGTAATAACGCAGCAAAGTGGAGTTTTCTTCACTCCCACACAGGCTGTTGATAAATGACAGTGAAGTGACGAGTCTTGACGATTCTGACATGATACATATAGTCTTTCACTGAGCAAAATTCGTCAGTAACACTCGTCATCGTGCCACTTGTCACGCTGCTACCGCTATTCATCGCTATGCTTGTCACATTGATGTTACAGCAGAAAGATGTCCCCCGTGCCTATTTAAATTTTGTAATTGGATAAAAACACACAGTCATGCAAAATACTATCTCCTCATGTTCTCTGTGTATGCAAGAGTGATTCATCTCCAGAATCATCGCACGTTCCTGCTACAAATGTTTGACAGGTAAGACCTATTCCGAGTTGTTTATGTATCTAATATCTTTTTTTTTTTTTTCCCCCAGACACAGGGATACTTAGCGAGCTTTCCAGCTGCTGTGAAACTGTGTTTGTCATGAAAAGCACCTCTGGGTGTCCTCTGTGCTTTGGATGAGTTCCTGTGTTTACAGGACCATTTGTTGCTGCAACAACCTCTCAGCAGGAGTATGTTACGATTAGTATGGTGTGTGTCTGTGTCTCTCTGGCCGGGCGTGTGCGCGTGTGTGTGTGTGCATGGGCCTGTGTGCGCATGTTCACTGGGGTGTTGTGTATATATATGCCTGCTTGTGTGTTTCACATTAGCTAAAACCAGGCAGCTGTGAGAAACTCCACGTAACAGCAATCAGCTAAGACTTCATTAAAATGTAAATTCTAAGCAAGCCTCTTGTGAGTCTTTACTGTGCTTCCAAAATAACCAAGCGAGGGCCTTCTGGGGACTTAACATATGATCTAATCTGTGTGTCTTATTTGAAACCTCCTTCTCTCACGGCAAGCAGAACTGGAGCGCCCCGTCTGATTTGGGGGGAACAGAACACTTAGAACTGATGCCTGGCCGGCTTTCAGACCGTCCCGCTTTCACTGTTTGTTTGCTTTTCAAGAGCAGCACAAAGCTAATTAGACAGCTGGTGCTGAGCCAATTTGTGTCCCTCAGTCTGTTGTTTACCCACTTTTTGCATAATGCAGACGTGATTGTTGACATTGTATGATGCCGCTACATGGTCACAAGTGGCCATTTGGTTTATTTTCCTTGGACCAGGCCTGAGTGGCAGCAAGCGGGGCTTTCTTGGTTCAGGGGGGGGGTGTGTGTGTGTCAGGGGGTTGTTGATTGTGTCTGTGTGCCCTAAGCTCTCATCAGTTTGCAATTAATGCCAGTATACAATTAACCACCATCCAGAGAGATTAGTCTGTCATTCTAGATCAAGTAGTGAGAGAAGCACATTGACCAGCCAGCCACTGCAGGCTAAAACTCTCTAAAATCTTGGAACCGGTTTTCAGTTGTATTGAAGACGGCTGTGTAGCGCAATTAAAAAACAAAACAAAAAACAAAAAACCCTACTCGAGCAAAGGCTTACACATTAAATTAATATATAACATGTTTGCGTCAGTGGTACTTTTTGTTGACCATTTGCCTGAAAGTTATTTTGAATCTGCATTGTATTTACAGTAAATTAGAAGAACCTAATGACTTCAAATGGATCTTGCATAAATACTGTTTTCCTAATATATACAAAATACAACAAACAGTAAACAAAAAGCTGCTTCATATATATACACTTTGCATATAGCAAACAATATTAATACATGTAAAAAAAACCTCTGGAAAAATTCTTAAACATCTCTATACACTGTTCAGTCGGCATATGTTTAGACAGATGACAAATGTAGCTGCTAGCATCAAGTACAGATGCTAGTGTACAGATGATATACAGGCTTGGACCGCATTGTGTTAGCTACTATGTGTGTGTGTGTGTGTGTGTTTACTGTTGTGTAAACACACATACAAATGTTTAAATGTGTAAATTAACATTTACATTGGACAAATTGTATTGGACCTTGGACCTTTCATATGTAACTGACTTATCTGCTGTTTACCTTCTACTTTTGCAATTTACTTTCTACTTACACTGTAGTTAAAAAAAAAAAGAAGTAAAGTATCTATTAAAAGTTGTTCAATCATGACACAAAACTAGCTATATTGCACCTTTTTCATTTCGCCCCAAATATTAATCAAAACTCTTTGAATTTTGTTGCATACCACAACTTTGAGCTATTGATGTCGCTCGGTCTGTTTGTGTTTTTCGCTCTGCAGAATAATGTGTCAGAGTAATGTGACTCTGAACAGGCTTTGAGAAAGCCCATACTTCTCTAGCATCTCATTGATACAAATCAAATGAATGCACACTGACGTCCAAGAACAGTCACAGAGAAAATAAGTTGTTCTCTGTGTGCAGGACATATTTCTCCTTGATGCAGTGCTGCAGACTGAGTTGGAGACGTTGCTCGGAGTCGGCCCTGAGAACGGGCCATGTAGGCAGCTGCCTGGGGCGCCATCCAATCAGACACTCAGGAGAGACATGGGGGGAGAAGTGAAATAAATAAGTAAGTAAGTATATTTTTTTACTGTGCATCATGGACAGGGAAGAGATAAAATTTAATAAATAATTTTCATTTCATGTCCCAGCAAATACCAAGTGAGGTGCTGGACCTGTGCCCCTGTCCCCCCCACCGTCACATAGCACAAGCTGCTCTTTCCTGCAGTTTGAAAAACCTGCAGAGTCACCAGTAAGCACAGCAGATTAATTTTACACACGGCGGTGTTTTATCATGAAAAAGTTCAAAGAGTCTGGGCGCAGGGAAGAAGTGGAGAAAGAAAGAGGACGAGCGAGGAGCTCAAGCCCAAGGTCAGTTAATCTCTTTACTGACATTAGGCAGCTGTTAGCAGCTAGCGGCCGGTTTGATCTCACATGATGGGTTCAACACTTTGTGCACTGGTGCTACCAACCTCTGTGGCTGTAGCTTGGACCCACATCATCATGTGGTCGATTAGCCACTGTAGTTACACACATACTAATACACTGTGACAGGGACATGCTGGTCGAGCGAGCTTGATTTAACATTGGAAAGGGAGAATTATGTTAGCAGTGTAAAAACTTAATTAATATGTCTGCTACACAAAATGCAGGTCTGCTCGCTCAATCTAGTTATTGCTGTAATATCTGCTTGCAAAGAGTGTTTTTGCCAGGATAGATTATACTGCAGTTACAAAACTATTGTGAATCTGAGTCTGGTCAGCGGTCAAGCAAGATAGACTCAGCAGTGGGAGAGAGAGTGCCAGCAAATCGGCACCCGCTCCCACACACACAGCTGGACTGTCCTCAACACACAGGAGTAGAGTTACTTTTATCAGAGATGATTAAGAGTTATATATTTAACTCTATCCATCTCTGGTTTACATATCAGCTAAGCCATAATTCTGGCACATACTGTCAGTTTCTCAAGGTGAATACACCATTGCTTTTTGATTTTAAGTTCACAGAGACTTTTAAGTGTCAGTGTGAACCAGTCCAGTCAAATTTTAAATCTATTCCATGTAACAGCTGCGGGTTTGTGGTGCGCTGTTATGTGCTGAAGCAAAGTGGTCACAAGATATTCATGCCTTTTTGATTTTGCTTGCAGGTGAAGCAACATTACGCCCAGCTAAATCCACAGCACCTTCTTCAAAAGCAGAACACACACCCACCTCATCTGGCACCGGTGCGCTGCAGTGCCAGATGAGATTAACTGTGTTGTAATACAGTTCCCGGTTGATGTGATGCATGATGAAGTGGTGTGGGCTGAGCTGAGAAATGGAGGACCCTCCGTGGGGACGGCACAGAGGGGACCTGTGGTGCACTAAACGGGGCGGTGTGGGGTGGTGGCGCCATGTCTGCGTCTCACCAAGGGCTCCAAAAGGGCCAGGGCCGGGAGTGAATGAATGAGGAAAGTGAAGACTTAAATTGAGAGGCCGCAGGTTCAAATGACTGAGACTGACCAGTCAGAGAGGAGGTGTGTCTGTTTTACTTATTTATTTATCTATTTTTTCATTGAGCCTTTATTTAAACAGGAGGTCCCACTGAGATTAAAGATCTCTTTTACAAGAGAGGCCTGGCCAAAACAGCAGCACAAAAACATACATAATCCAGATTTAACACTAACAAAAATACATCAATTCATGTATCGTGCATCAACCAACAATCGTAGCTGAACTTCTCTCGGATGTAAGATTTGATTTTATGTGTGTGTGTGTGTGTGTGTGTGACAGAGGGAGAGACCCCAGTGGCATAAATTGTACTACAAGTTCATGCTAAATTAATGTGTTGCCTGCCTCCATTTCAGCCACACACTCAAATGTAATTGAAGACTTGAATAAATACCATTTTCCCAAGCTGCCCTCAAAATGGCCTTCGAAGTAATAATTAAAACTCATGAAAACAGCTGTTTAAAAATAACATTATTTAGTCATAATGACACACGAGGCTCACACTCACACACTAGGAGGAGTTGTCCCTCCAGACGCCACACTGCTAGCGAGTCTAACTTGTGAAATTTGTGACTGCCACAGCCCACAGCTTAATATAGATGTGGAAAAATGTATTTTTTCCAGTGAATAGCTTAGCTGCAAAAAGACAGAGCAAGCAGATTCTGTAGCTCAAATCATTTAAAGCTGCTGCTTACGAGAAGCACTTGAAGGCGACATTATCCTTTACTTATACAGTATTCCATTACTGATATGTGGGTCTTTATTTGCTGTAGCTTACTGTACTGTAGTTTTATTTTAATGAAATCCCCCTGCTTCTTACAGGGCAAAGTCTTTTGTTTTCATAAGGAAGGAATTTAATATGCATTGTGATCACTGCTGCTCTGTTCCAGTGAACTAATTATCAAATACTGATGATATGGCAAAGCTGAACGTATGCATGTGGGGTCCTGTTGTCGCTGTATTTAGGCAACTAGTAATGTTACTAAGCTAGTTGTTTTTGTCACTGCATCAACGTCCCAAACATAAATTCCTCATGGCGAATGCACCTCAGTGTTTCTTATTCTAATAGTCTATTATTTCCATAAACTTACTGTAGACGTGCTTGGAGGGATTGCATGTCAGCACAAAAAGTTTATATAAGCGCAACAAAGCTTCCTTTGTTATTTATGAAACAACAGATGTGTAAGATAAAAGACAGAAATGTGGAATAAATGATATTGCCCTGGACCAAAGCGTGCTTGGATAAAAGTTGGCATATCAAGCTGTGGAAAGGCTTCAGACAAGGGAGTAATTGGTTTCTTTGGGACATCTGGCAGCAGGAGTTCAACTGGGAGGTTACAAGAGGCCATCAGGCAGCTCCCCTGATCAGGACACCACTGACACCTTCTTAGGAGCTCCTCATTTTCAATCTGCCATTCACATCATGCCTGCCATTCAGCCAAAGTCCACAGAGGTTACTTGGAGAGTTTCACATCAGCATCTGTGGGAATATACAGCCGCCTCATCCCGACTGTAAATTCTGTTTCCCTCATTTCACATATTTGCACGTTTCATGAAACAACAGCGACATGATCAAAAGGAGAATGGGGGAAAAAAAAGAAGGAAACTGCTCTGTCCAGCGGGGAGTCGGAGGGCCGGAAAAGAAAAGGGCAAAAAGCAATAACCCAAAAGTAATAAAGGACGCGCAGCTCCAAAGAGTGTGTTTTCTGATTTTGTTTGTGTGCGCTTCTTGGTGTGGGTATGCGTGCGGTGGGTGTGCATATTTCCCTTTCATGCTGCTCATAGTCAGACGCGATGAGATGAAAGCTCTGTTTGGATGGTGAACTCTTTGTTCAGATGTGCCTCTTTATTTCTTTGTCGTGGAAGTCAGATCACGACCCTGTTCTTCTGTCAGTCATCCCTTCAGCCCCGAGGGGAACAGTCTGTCTTCATCACGCAGGCCTTCCATCCACTGCTGTCCTATTGTTTAAGAGTCTATTCACAGATAATATAATGAGCGCTGTCTCTCACATCTCTCTCTTCCTCTCGCACTTTAAATCCTATTTTTGTCCGCACGGGTTGATTAAGTTGTTATATGGTGGGCTGTATCTTTTTCTCGCCGCCTGTTCATCCTCGCAGCGCAATAATTATCAGAATGGATGCATCTCTCACACGAGCACCCACACTCTCCACTCTGGGGGAGGCTGCAGGTGGGGTGCCCGAGTCTCTTACATCAGCGGATGAAATCAATCAACTGTCATGTTCACAGCGAGTGTCAGCTCATCACAGTGCCGCAAAATTGGGTTCCATGGGTTTAGATAGCACGATCGAAAAACGCGTGCAAGTAAACAGCCGGTCTGTGTGCTTGTGTTCTTGTCCGTGTGTGTGTGTGTGTGTGTGTGCACTTGCATGGCTGCTCTTTATGTGTGTGCACCTGAGTGTATGTGTGTGTGTATACGTCTGTGTGAGCCATGTACAGTATCTACTCCCAGAGTACTTAGCCTGAGGAGCTGTCTGCTGTTTGAATAAGGGCAGTCAGTCACCGGCACTAAAGAGAACATTCATCAAGCACTTTCACAGCTTACACCTGTTTCTGCTGGCTAAGACAGACAAGCTGGGGTGGCTGTGGTACCACATCACTCTCCACGCTCTCCAAAGTGTTCCTGAGGGGGCTACAGGCGCATATTGTGCCTGATGTTTATCACATTACCTCCCTGCAGTGACCATCACCATTTACAGGTAAATAAACCTAACCTGCCGTGGCATCACACGAACAAATATAAAAGAAGACACCATTTTGATTGCCGGTCCTAAATCACAAATTTACCTGCATCTCAGCCCTGGTGGCATATCTCAAACAGGGGTCACTGCATTGTTAGCCCATATAGTTGACTTATGTTTGACTTGGTTAAGGGGGGATCCAGCCGCACACGTTGCCAGGGGTGGATGTGTTTGCCAGCAAGCTTGAAGTCTCAGCCCTGTTAAACTGCAGGGCTATAGTGCTGCTTAATTTGCTACTAATATGACAGCTGTGTTCTAATCATGATAAAGGGCTGCCTGTGATGCAGGGGGACCCAGTGGGCTCACCTTCGTGCTCTAAGCGTTGCTCTTTTTCACTGCTCTGCGCTGCATCAGACATAATTGCCTAACTCTATTCTGACATGGCCACTCAGTGGAATTGGGCGTTAGCGGCTTCACATATCACCCTCCCTTTTTTTTGTGAGAGGTGTGTGTGTGTGTGTGTGTGGTGTAGGAGAGGGAGAGAGAGAGAGGGAGAGAGAGAGTGTGTCTGTCTGTCAGTCTGTCTGTCAGTGTTGGTGTTGCTTACATCAGTGTTTATTTACGAATATGGAATACGGGCGTTATTAGTGTGATCCATCAGGGGATATGCGTCACGACTTTGTATTTTCTCTCCCACTGCCTCGGGTTTTGTTATTAAACACTCTTATCTTCAGTCCCACGGTGTCTGCTGCGGTGCAGGGAAAGCTTCTCCACTCCTCTCGCATGCAGTACACATTCACGGCTTTATCGATTTCCTTCAAAATTGTATTTGTGGAAAACAGGAACAATGTGGGCTTTAATATTTCCTACCCTCTGCAACACCTGGTCTGGGGTTGCTAGGTAACACGTTGCACGGCAGTGTTTGATGTGTGTGTGCTCTTTGCAAATGGCTTTGATCCTTAGCACACTGACAGACTCTCTACAGAGTTGCCTTCCCCTGGTAGTTTTGGCACCTCATCATACCATGGAGACTAAAACGTATCTGAAAGCTCCCAAGTGGAATGGAATAACTACCTTGTTAGGCAAAGTAGAAAAGGAAAGCTGTCCAGAAAAGTTTACGCATTAAACTCTTTTCATTACAGAACCAGCGCTTCAGGACAAAGCAGGTCTGTGCCAGCGGTGCTTCCAAGTTATAATGAGTCTGTCATTGATGAAAAATTTGTTAATACTCCGTATGAAATAAGCTTCATTTCTTTCTAATGACAGTTATCAGCACTCATCAAGAAGAAGAAAATGTTGTTCAGCTCAGCCTGCGTGTACAGGAAACCTTATTTTGAGAAGTTTACACTGAAATGAAAAAAGAATTGCATTAAAGTGACTCAAAGGTCACATATCTTACCGATAGCGTCCTTTAAATTTGGTTGAAAATGGGACCTTGGAAGTGTGAGTTCCCAAAAGCTTTGTTGCAGGAAGATCATCATTAGGTAAATGCCTCCCAAAACACTCATTGAATGATATTTTACTCTGCCATAAAGTGGACACTCTTTCCGGTCCAAGCACAGCAAAATGCTTTGTTAGGCAAATCTACCCTGTAAAGTCACCTCAGTGACAGAGAAACCAGTCAAGCTTATTGCTTGGAACACAGATTCAAGACCTTGTTTTGAAGATGAAGGACAGTGTCTGACTAGAAAACCACAGTGAGGATCCTCAAATATTTTTGATGGATGTTTTACAAAATAAAACAGCATGAAAAATCTCCAGGCAAAACATCTCCAGTTTGTCCGTGATACAGTACCTAGTAAGCCAAGTTAAACTATGGAGTCCTGAAGGATGTTTAAGTTCCAAATGTAAAATAACTTTATTTATTTAGCTGCGAGCAAGTGAGCAAGCTGCAGGGTACCACTGGACTGCAACAAGATAACAGTTTAAAGATACAGAATTTCTGGGAGGTTATTATAAAATACTATAATTGCTTAGGTCTGCCGCCCATTTTATTTGCTCACTTAGCTGCAAGAACAGAAGCATAAACTGAACCACAACGTCAATCCATGTGGAGGAAAAAGTTTCAGTAGGGTATATGCTGCAGTCGGTTACCTAAGTAGGAAATTAATCATACTTTGCTCGCTATATACACACAGAATTTGTCAAAGGACAGAGAGCCAGAGAGATACAGAGACAGAGAGACGGTGTGTTCAGTGGCTGGCCGTGCACATGGGTGCATTCAGGGTTGGTGTGAGGTTATTACAGGTTTGATTATTGAGTTCCACAGGGCAATTGGCCCAAATGAAGGCTGACAGCTTTGGAGGGCAGCAAACAGCTGGAGAGCTCATCTCTGCCAGCAGCCATATTAAGACCATTTCACTCCCAGGTGGATCAGCTGCTATGATCTGTGATTAAGGCATAACTAATGGAAAGCTGATGAAAGTAATCAGGAGTCACTGCATCTGCAGACACTTTCAAGATGCTGGGACTGCATCTCCGTCGCTTTAGGGGAAGATAAACATGAATCATGTACACAGAGAATGTAAATAACGTGGAATGTGGAAATCCAGCCAAAACCAAAACCCATACACGCTTTTAATTCTGTTTTAGCCAGTTCAATCTATAATGGTAAATAACTCAAAAGCAATCATAAACTGCAATGCAATCATAAAAACAACTTTTGAAATCCAGTGGTGGACAGTTTAGTACTGTACTGAAATACATTTTTTGAGTATCTGAACTTTACTTGAATATTTGTTTTTTCGGAAATGTATGACTTTTACTCCACTACATTTCAAAGACAAATGTGGTTCTTGAGACTCCATTACATTGCAATGGAGGTTATCATTACTTGTTACTTTGAAGTATAGCTTTGAACTCAGCTGTTTTTGAACTCATTTTTTTTCCCCTTTTTTTCTAAAATACGACTGGCCACATGCTGTGTTCCTCACAGGAGAAAAAACAATCATTGTATCCACTCACAACCGGGTTTGATGTAAAAGCAGAAATACGCCATCCAGCTCTGTGACACAAGTGTGTTATTCTTCTTCCCACCCACACTCTGCGAAGACCCACCCATACTCTGCCTCTGATTGGCCAACCAACCCCAATCCCACCGTAACCCTAGCCTCCCTTAAATACATTATGAAAATAACTATGGCTTCAATTGTATTTCTCTGCAGAAGTTTTTATGGCATTTCTATAGGCTGTGTGTAGCACAGTGGCTCTACAAGCAAGTCAGTGCATTAGGTGGTTTCAAAGAGTTAGAAGGCTCTGTGAAAACAATACAGCAATGTGTTGATATTAAAAACAAAATGTATGTTTAAGTACCTGGATATTTAACATTTAAAAGTAAGTACTCCAGTAGGAGTAACAGTGGAGTAACATTTGGCCAGGACGATCTAAGTAATGGGGTGGTGTACTTTGTCTGCCACTGTTGATATCTGATTTGGGTTTGAGCTGAGTGAAACAGAGGAGGACTGATTGGTGAATATGCTACATCTGAAGGTTGTCAAAACCTGGTGGTAATGAACTGTCATAATCTCTGCAATATGTATGAGCCTCCACTCACGGTGGCAAAAGAGAATTTGGCACGATGTTGTGCTACAGTAGGCGCTGGGACCCCAGAGGAACTACTTGTAAATGCCTTGTGTAATGGATATTTCTTATTCCGCACCCTTTTCTGTTGCAATATAGGAGATAATATTGCCCTGCGTAATACGGAAATGCTAAGGTGTTAGGTGACAGATAGGTGTTAAAGCAATTCTGTTGACTAGGTTCAACAGAATTACAGATATTTCACCGGAACACCCTCCTGTACGTTCCTTTGGCTTTGATGTAACATGTAACACAAAGACAACACATCAAAAGGTGAAGGAAACATCCTAATTGTTTGATAGAGAACCCAGGACACACGCTGATAGTACCGGCAGGTTTAATTTATCATTCAGTTCATCTGAAATGCCTCTCCTCGCCCTATCACCTGTTGTGTTGTCAGTAAACAAGAACGAATGATGAATTACAGAATTCAATTAGATGACAGCAGCTGTCACAATGGCTAGTTAAACCATTTGCGGTAGCAGTCCTGTGAAAGAGTGCGGGGAGTCTCGAGGCTCTCTGAGTCCTGTTTGTGGTCTACCAACGTCCTGATGACAAACACTACATGATTGTGGAGGATAGGATGCCGAATTGCATCTCAAGGCCGTTTCCATGCAATATTCATTGTCATCTGAGAACACAGCAGCCTGAAGTTTTAGATCAAAAGCATTTCTATTCAGCAACAAGGGAAAGCACTTGAGTGAGGGGGAGGAATTCACTGAACGCCTCTGTCTGTCTTTGAGATTTCACTTTCTATCAGACCTTTGCCATTGAAAGTACAGTCCACGGTTTGTTAGGCATCTACCTAAGAATGATATCTTTCAGGAGCCACTGTATGTGGTGGTGCATCAGAGTTATATAACTAATCCATCATAGTGAAGCAATAACAGATCTAATGCACAGCGTTTAATGTATAGACATCTTTCCTCTTGTTCAGCTCAGTTCCAAATGTACAGCATGTGCACATGAAGCAAAAGCACAAGTGTGCTCTTCTAGCACAGCCTTCTTTTCTTTGTCTAGTGTTTGTCGTTAACTGCTGTCGACATTAGTATTGCTGATCTCCATTCAATTACAGTAATGAATCAACATACTATCACTGTGTTCTGGCAAAATCCTCCCATAAACAACACAACATTATTGTTGTGATCTCAGACAAGTAACCAATGTTTATGAACATGAGCAACTTAATCCTAAAGAGAGAAACTGAAAAGCAAAGGCGCTAATCTGTGATATCATTAAGAGATAAAATTTGAGCTGCTACTCTGGAGCCGGGGCTGCGGCGCCAACAGTGAACGTGCTGTGATGAATCACAGAACACTTTCTGAGATCTTAATTTCATTTTGCATTATCACAGTATTTCAAAGTGTCATTGTGTTTATGAATTCAGTCAGCTATTCATTATCACTGTCATTGTTATTACTGGTTTCAGGATTTGTCTCTGTGACATCATCAAGAGAATCTTGGCTTTAGTTTTGAGATGGAGATGTGTAAAATTATATGGAAAACCTGTGAATCTGGGTTTGGCTGGACTCCTCTTTTGCAAATTGCCTCCCTTACATACAAGATGTGAGCCAGCATTGCACATGGGCTGCACAATCCTATCTTTATCCTATCTTAAACCATTGCATACACACCACCATCCATGGTAATGCATGATATAAGATGTTAAACCCCGTGCTTTTGATTCACATTCCTTGATAGGAGCTGAGATTATAGAATCAATTGTCTAATATAAGACTCAATGATGAGATAAAGCATATTCTTCTCTTTGCCAAGAGGATATGCCTTCCACATTTTCATTTCTTCCTCCCACACATGTGCACATGTTGAAGTGATATATTGAAGTCCAACCAGTTCATTAAATATCCATTCGTAATTTCCTGAGAGTGTGGAGATAGCTGGCCTATTACATATTTAGTTGACTCCAGTGCTGCACAGCACAAGAATCAATCTGTGGGGAGATACACAGAGCAGTAGCCTATGCAAGGATCCCCTTATCACATTAAGCCATGTTTTATTAAATTCCTCTCACAATTGATCAGGAGCTCTTCTGATGAGCACTGAAAGGACACTTTTTAACAACTCAAAAAGACATCTGGAACCACTTGCATCAAAGATGAATAGGTTTTAAAGTGTCATTGTACAAAGAGATAACCGAGTAGAGTACCGGCTCAAAGCCTCGTCAGAGGATCAAAAGTCTCACCAGCCTGATAAAACTATGCGGGGGTCCATCACTCTGGACAGTGAACATCCTTATACACAACTGTGAGCATTCATACATTAGTATTAGTGCAGCTGATTTTATCAGTACATTCATATTCACCCTCGAAGAAGCAATAGTGCTGTTTGTGTGTGGAGGCTTGGGAGATACTCCAGAATCACGAGATGCTCTTATAGATAAAATGGCTCTCTATCTCCCTGAAGCAAACAGCCTGACAATATAGCAAATGACAGCATCTGAAGACCTATGTTTAAGCTCAGCAAACACATTGAACAACATGCTCTACTCAGCAATATGGTTGTTGCAAAGAATACTGCTTTACTTTTTTTTTTTTTTTTAATCTTTTGTGGATCCCACGATTTGCATTTCAAAGGCGATACTTATTTCAAGATCCAACAGCAAACAGATTCTACAGTGGCAAACAGGTAAATATTTAGCTTTTCTGAATGCCATCAGAGCAGAAGTCATGTACATATCACACATTAAAACATTCAGCAATGTGGCCTATTGTGGCTGTAAAATTACTCTTCAACACGGGCGAACCAGGGAGAGAAAATATGACAAAGCAGAGGATATAAGATAAGGAGGGCGCAACATGTGCTGAAATATAATTAACTGCTTGCGAATTAAAGGGAAAAAATAGAATAATGGTGGGATGATCTTAGGAGAAGAACCATTATGATGTTTTCACTTGAGGAAAGGGGAGTCATTTCTTTTCAGGTCCCAAGCCCGCCAAGGTCTACAGTACTGATGACACTCTAAAGTGTTAGATTGATAGGATACTTGGCCCTCAAGTGAAACACACCATTTATAACAGCCTGAGTACAGCAAGGTCCTCAGAGCACAAACTCACCTAATAAGCCTTGAAGCCTGGGACAAACTGACTACCCTGCTTTGACACCATCAAATAAATGGTAGAGAATAGCTCAGAAAGCATCCTTTGGTTTCATTTATTTGATTGTGCTGTGTTAGTTTCACAAGATTCAACTACTTTTAAATAAAATACTGTTTCTATACAATACACAAAGATTGTTTTTCTTTTAAAAGTAACTCTGAGAGTTTTATATTGCAGTATGTTATATATTCTCTATATTTACAATGTACAACACCGGTTCCTAGAAGAAGACAACCAGGATTTATTTATTTATTTATTTTTTACCTTTGCAAATGCTGAACTGAAATGTCTAGGATGACGTCCACAGCACCGGTAGGACCTGTGTGTCACTGGAACACCCTGTCCTTTTGCAGCTAACTCTTTCTGCACCCTGCTTCATACCCTCTGGGAACTGGGGCTATGCAGATAAGCCAACGTTCCATATTCATTGGTTCAACTGGGATTACGTAAATTGTATGGCAGATATAAAGCCATGTCTTGACAAGTCCCAGCAGTTTAGCTAAGAGAAAAAGTGGTTGCAAACCCATGCACAGAACCAAATATGCCACATTCAGGCCCTTCGAATACAGATGGAAGGATGGTGGAGTTTTATGAATATGTTAGTAAAACACAGTTATCATGGTTGACATCTTTTAATGAAATTCTTTTAAAATAATTCCAAGATGTAGTCATACACCTAGTGGCATAAGTGTAGCCAGGCAATCAACCCCCCGAGCAGTTTCGGCTCTGTAATAGTATGCACAATCCAATGGGACAAGCACAGTTTTGACAGCGCTCGCCCTGAGCTGGGTTCACAATGCAAACAGGCAGCTGACTGCATGAGTGAAAAGCCTGTGCATGCATCTTGTATATGTTTAACGTATGCACAAGCTATTCAGTCTCCTTTCCTCCTTAGAGGCGGAGGGAAGAGGCGAAAAGACATCAAATTCAAAGGCCAGATCTTTGTATGACAGGCTGGCAACCTTATGAATACACAGAAAATTGGGGTGGACAGCAACTTTTACCCACCCTGCATCGATCTGGTACAGAAGGTGTGAGTCGACGGTGCAAGAAAGTCATATATTCTCTTGTCAAAGCACAAAGTAAAGAGCAGGGGAGTCTCAGGAAAGCATAACCAGGCTTGCTGAATCCAGACGCTCAAAAATGGTCTCATACAGTGTGTCCACCACGAAGGGCAAATCCAATGAAAGCACAGCAACACTGCAGCAGCGTCATTCAATGTGTGCCTTGTATTGATTGTGGAAGCAGGGGGTGCACCCATCAATAACCATGAAGTAAACAGGGATAAATGCCAAATAAACTGAGATGGCAGATTAAAAAGAGAGAAAGAAAAGGCTGGTATCCTTTAATTTTACAGATTAATTAGCTCCTGTTAATGATTTGCTTATAAGATGTAGATTTCTCAACAAATTTCCCATAAAGGATCATAAAATTATGTCCATGTTAAATGGAATGTATTGAGGTTAGTGTTGTTAGTCTGATATTTCTCAGGGAGTGCCACCAGAATTTTGTTATATTGTTGTCTGACCCTCAATATAATGACAATAAAACTACCTGACTTTACCCGACTTAACTTGACCTAATCAGAAGCTGGTCATTAAAAAGTAAAGAGAACTCTATAAATAGTATAGTAAGAAATGATTTTTCTACAGATTAGAGCTGCATGGGGTGGCATTTCACTATTTTACATTTTATACACTATTTCATACACTATTTTTACAACTGAAAACATATTTGAATATTCTACCTATTATGTTTCAACAGTCAACATAGATGATTATAAATAAACAACTTCTTATAAGCTGATGCAGATATTAAAAAGCATAGTCAGCAACATCAGTACTATGAGTAAAAATAAATACCTACGTAGTATTAGATAAAAGAAGACAAAGGAATACCACATCTATCGGGGCTAAAAATAAATCAGAAACATTCACAGCCTGACAGGAGTGTCTCCAGGCGTTGAAGAATATATTTAAAGGTATAAAAGCATGTAGTCATACACTATCTAGTATGTACTTAAGATATAATTTCATGTAAATGTAGTGCCAGGCAATTACAAAATAACGACTACATTGCTTGTCAAGAATACCTTCTACTACGCATTTTCCACGGCGCTCTGTCTCCACTCTGCCCTTGCCTGAAGACGTAAAACCAGGTGTAAATGAGGTCGCTGAGTCCAGCTGTCAGCAGCCATGCCTGGTGGCATGTTGACTGCACTCAGAGCTCAAGCAATGAGCATGGTGGGTCTTATTCAGCTGTGATGGTAAGAGGTGACAGTGTTTGCTAAATGGCTAGCCAATGTGTCCAACTCCATATGGAGCTGGGCCAACAGAGACAGCAGCACCCTGGGAGAGCTCAGCCAGCTTCAGCTCATCTGTGAAGTCGCTGAACTCTTGCAGAGAGTTGTGAATGCACCCACAAGCTAAATGTGCTGTTGCTTTAGAAAAGAAACAGGCCACTATACCTAGAGGTAATTCAGCTCCACAGAAGGATGAGAAGATGGAGGCTCAGCTGTCAGTGGCATCTGACAAGCGGTCTGAGGCTTCACTGACTTGGGCGGGTTAAAGCTCATCGTCAAAAGGATCGGAACCTGATGCAAGCAAGCCAATCTTGTCAGCTGAACTGGGATGGGACTCATCTGTCACACTGACAGCCGGCTGAGGACTGTGCAGAGGACTGTGGAGAGGGTATTGTGGTCAAAAGAGGTGAGTCTAACTTGTCTATCATTTTACCACAAGAGGGGGTAGCTCTTTGAGCATCACCGTGCACATGCCTTTCATCCAGAGAAAGCTGCCTGCAGCCCTCAGTGAATTAGCAAAAATATCAAAGCACCACTGTAACGACTTCTCTCCCATGTGGATGCAGTGGAAATAAGAAGAGAGGATGTCCACAGCTTGTTGGACATTCACCAAGCTGACATGGGCTGAGCAGACAGTGTGTGTGCATCCACTGAGGAGAGGTTGAAGCAACAGCCTGAACACATGCTGCTTAAACTTACGGGCACTGCAAGTCTCACTCACCAGCTGACCACCAAGCTTGTACCTCAAGCTTGGTGGTCAGCTGGTGGTCACTGTGGTTAGTGGTCATTAATCACAGTGGAGCACTTTAAAACAACAACATCACTGAAGGACACCAAATTCACTTTGTAGGGCTACCCCTGCAATGGAACAACCTTGAGACCATAGAATCAAAAAGTCAGTCAAGGTGGCACAGGTTTTCCAAGTGTGTTTGTCTTTTTAATATTTCCTGGGGAAGGGAACTGCATCCCCCTGATGTACAGGCCGTTTTTTTGCCCTGAGCATTTGGTAAACGCCAAAAATCCCCCATATAATTTGAATTTTAATTGACTGAAAGGAAAATCTATCATTTCTTATTTTGAGCCTACAGTAAACACACATGCATGTATGTGTGATGTTTGTATATGAGTTCAAGAAGCATTCTACAGATGACCTGGATTGTGAGGATATTACATTTTGCCCGAAAACAGGGGTTCTGCTTCATTTGAGCGATTTGGCCTTTGGTACTTGTCAACTGAGCTTCTAATAAGCTTAATAGACATTTACGACAACCTTCTCCTTTTATATACTCCGCAGGCTGTGTATTGGAGTGAGAGACACAGATTTTGACAGATCTAGGAGAAAAAAAAAATTCTGAGGAACTTCCCTTGGGGACATCTTAAGGGGATTCATTTCATTCTTTGACTGCATTTCTAAATAGAGAGAAAATGCAGTGAGCTGTCACATCAAGCGTTATTATGGCAAGTTAAAAGTACAGTTATGCTTTTTATGTCGACTTTTTTTGAGTATTGTTGAAATCCTTCCACTGAAGTCATTCATGGTGCGTTTTGATGCAAGTCTTCTCCAGCAAATGAACATAGTCCTTGTTGCTTTGCAAAGGTGATGATACTCAGGCGAATTGTTAGGGCAAATTTGGAGGCAAAATTTTCCCCAATTCTGCGACAGGCAATGATACCTGAAGAATCTGACAGTCAGAGGAGAGGAAACGCAGGAAATACACATTCATCATGACCTCCATTTTTCTAGATAGATAGATTGATGTAGTTGTCCTGTTTAACAAAAGTAGGCCAATCGCACATGAATGAATTTATTCGTATTTGTTTTAAATATTTTTGGCTGGAGACAGCTCCCCTGACCAGTTTTCTCTTCTCTGATTGGTTGATGCTGAAACTTTGCCAGCAAAGCTTGCTCTCCAATCAAGCTTGGCTAGTTTTCAAACTGATACATTGTTTTCAGTGAGAAAATTTTTCTGGCAAAGTTTGACAGCAAATTGTGCCCTACATTTGTCCTAAAAAAATGCACTCTAAAAAAAAATTGGAGTTTATTACACAGATTGACAAAAACGTTCCGCTTAAGGACCTTATTTCCTATTGAGGATGTCTTTGTTTATCAGCCTGGTAACCTTGAATTATAACAGGAAGATAGGTGCTGGCATTTTAGGGCCTTGATATAGGATATCAATCAGCCAAACTCGACTAATAATTCCTGCAGCATTTATCTCCTTGTCAGAGAGGTGAGGACAGGGAAATGATGGAGGGAGACAACATCTACTGCTGTTCACATTACAGCATGGATTTCCACAGCCCGCAGGCTCAGGGAGAATGTCAGGGGGTAAACCTGAAAGGTGCAGGGAGCAAAGGGAATAAAGACAGGGCCTTAAGACGGTATGCCAAACAGTGACTAGAGCCGAGACCTTTTGAAAAGTCGAACAGTTAACTTCTGACTGATTCACTTCATCTCCATCGGCATTGTTTATTTATATGGCAGATGGGTTGCATAAATTTCATTGTGGGCCTCACCATTATAAACCTAACTCAATTAGCCAGCCGGGGTGTTAGCACACACTTAGCCGGATCCATCGCAGCAAATCACAATGGGCAGATGGGTGATATTTTTCATTTTTGGTGGCTAAGGCTCAAACCCATTATTTTTCCTTGTTTGTGTGAGTGCCTGACTCACTGAATAATCAGTTTGATTAATAAAACCAGTCTCACTAGGCATAATGTTGTTGGCACACATCGTGGTATAGATCCCAAGTATCTCAAAAGAGAGACTGAGTGTATCTGGGTTGGTAGGGAGGCAAATTGTTAATGTGGTTTATCCTCTGTAATATTAACACATGATGTGACAAATTTATCATGAATGCAATGAGCTTTAATTCAAGGTAACTTGGCTCGCCGCATCATGTTTCCTCACGCAGTCGCTTTTCATCTGCCAGCTCTCCCCTCATCACTCTTTCGCTCTCTTTCTGCCTCCCTGCTTCCTTCTCCCTCCGTTCCAGTGTCCACTCACCTGTCTCATGTTTAATCGATCTCTGTTTTATCCTCCATCATCTTTCTTTCTCTTTTTAAATATTTCTCACGTCCTGTCTTCATCTACATACCAGCCTCCTCTCCCCGCCTCCTCCTCATCCATCGCTCACTTCATATCTCTCGCCTTCTCTCCCCACCAGTGAGCCCACCCTGGCAGCCTTGGCCCTCTTAAATGCATCATTTCTTCCAAGAGATATCCTTCTGCACTGACCTCTGTGCTAGCTGGCTGCCTGCCATCTCCACTCAATGGACTCATCAATCCATCTTGGTTCTTGGATGGCCTTGATTTTATTGTCTCACACAGCCCTCTGTCATTCTGTTCATCTCTCATCCTTAATGTCATCCTTTCAGATTTTAACATGTCTGCATTTTCTGAGCACAGCGTTTGATTACATTGAGCTGGAACGGCAGAGTCCAGGTGGGCTATTGTTGTCAAGTCCCTGCTGTGGGGCAATGGCTGCACGGCAATGGATGTGTCATTTTTGCACAGTTAATCATTGGGCTGCCCTGTTATGAAGCAGCAGCCACTCTTAAACTTGTTTATTGTATTTATTTATTTATTTATTTATTGACGATTGGAAATTTTTATGCGTTGACACTAACAATACATTACAACAGGTCCGGTGCATATTCATCAGTAATGCCTACAGTAAGTCAGAGGCAATGCAAGAAAAAAAAGCACTTCTCATTTAGTGCATTCGATGCATCTCTTGAGTAAAAGGCTCTGTGATTAAATTTTTTTGAAGCCTGAACTGCTGGCTGAGGAGCAATATGATTCAATATAAAGTGACATAGATCATTGGTTGCCAGGGTATGCTACATTATGTCCAATGTTCAAGCATTACAAACATAAGGCTCACTCAGCGTCAAAACCAAAGATCTACACGCATAACCGTTTTCTAGCTACCTATAGTCTGGTAGCTCCGTGGGGTTTGCCTCTTCCTCTCCTCTCTGGGTGAGCAGGGTCATGATGAGTATGAATAAATGCATGACCATTTAAGCCGTATTCCTTATTTGCAGAGAAATGCCTTTACGAGGCAACTGCAGATCAATAAATAGTCTGCCGTACTGCCAAAGACTTTATTACAGGACAAATACAACTTCTAGGCACGTCTGGGAGTTTCCTGTTATATATGGACATGCTAAATGTCAGTCATGCTTGCCCAGCTCTCCAAGGCCATTATGAGCATTTGCTCGGCACTATTTATAGAGTGCCTCAGCACGTTTAGTCATGAAACACCTGACCCTTCAAATCAGGCCCCAATGAGTTGCGCATTGGAAACTTGCTTAAATCATAATTTCTGACCTCGGCAACAGCATGAGATGAGTAATTGGAGCCCACTCATTCTCAAGACCCTGCACCTCACACCCATTCATCCATCCAGATTAAACTGAGCACCCAGTTGTCTTTTCTCCCTCTATTCCCCGCGTTTCACTTCTTCAAACGCCAACCTTATAGACCTACATTAATATGCCTAAGTACAGAAAATTTAAGTACCTCCCTCCACCCACTCATATTCTCCCGTAGCATGGAATAATAAAATGTAAAAAGGCAAACGTGTCACAGTAACCTTCACCTTTATCTGCCGGCAGCCTTTCATCACATCCTTCTCTTCTCCTGCTGTATTTCTTTCTTCAAATACACCTGATGGTCCTCTGAGAGCTCCTGGCAGCGCCTCTTGCACAGTCACAAGCTGAGACTGCGGCACATCGAGGCTTCTGTTTGTGTTTCTGCACCCCGCTGAACCCCGGGATTCAGACCCTACTATGCACACATTCAAATTTCCCTGCGACCCACTGTGCTGAGCCAACTCCGCAAAAAAGGGGAACAGAGAGGGAGAGCACTTTTCTTTGCAGGCACACTCAAATGAGAAGCTTCCCGTGCTTTTAGTTTGGTTGAAATGGTGTTCAGTCATAAAATTATTTAAAATGGGCTCTTGGCATTTTAACATTCACTTGCAAATCAGAATGTGACTGCACATTTGGTGAAAATGGGTGCCAGTGACTAAACTTGCATATTGTCACAATAAGGCAAATGTGTTTTTGAGGGCTGCATGAAAATGCTACGAAAAGCAAAGTTGCTCAGAATCAAATGACTATTTACTGCAGATGTATTGCAATGCTTTTGTGATCTCCCTGTCCCTGTTTTTATTCAGCCCACAAAGGGAAAATGACATTTAATTGCTATTGCAAATGTACATCTGTGTGACTGTGAATATAAATTAGATTCTTAGGCCTCTCGTTCTCATGGTAACACAAGTAGAATGTGACGTGATGATTGACCTTGGGGGTGTGGAGTTTCCTTTCTCACATGCGTGTCGCTAGGTAATTCCTTAACCGACTCATGTGCAGAGACTGAGCTGTGCAGTATGTCAATTTTTCAAACGCTGACGTTTCTGTTGCCTCATTTAGAAATAGTCATTTCAAAAGATCGACAGCAAGTAATCAGTAAACAATTCCATGAAAAACACAACAAACAAAGACAGCAAAAAAGGCATTCGTTTCCATGGCTATTGTCCCTTTAAGAAATGACTGCAACCATTAAGGTGATCATTGTGTAATGTTTCAATTTACAGAGGCAATGCATTATCATGATCCATGGATCAGTGTGCGGTGCTGTGGTGGTGTGTTGGTGTGTGTGCAGGCCTTCGGGGGGCACTCTAGCACTTTCCCCGTCCTCTTGTCTCTCTCCTCTTCCCCTCTCTACTTTTTCTCAGCTCTCCCTCCCCATTTTCCCTCTCCCTTTTGTTCTGCGACTCTATCACTCTTCACTTTCTTTCTCCCTCTTTCTCGTGCTAATGCGCTCTCTCATCACTGCTTCTTTCTCTTTGCTCCATCTCTCTCTCTTTCTCTCTCTCTCTCTCCATACATACATACACACACACACATAGAACACACTCCCTCTCTCTCTCTCTCAAGTTCTTCAATCCTCTCTCTCTTGACTATTTCACTTTTGGTGGGCACCCATTTTCTGTCCTCCACTTTCTCCCTCCCTCTTTCTTCTCTCTCCCCCCTCCTCATCTCTCTTGTCTGTCTGCCACTTTTGGCTCCAGACTCTCTACAATATCGGATCCCTCTCTGTCCCTCTCCCCCTCACATCCGTATGCAATAATATGTATAGACATTAAAGACAAGGCATAAGTAGCCTGACCTTTTTTTGTTGCTGCTATTTCTCATTCATTGCATTTCCATAATGCAGCAGGATATAATTAGCATGGCTTTCTGTGCAAGGGCATTATCACGTTGCTGGGAGATGGAAAAAAATAATAATGGGAGTTTGATGACAAAAGATATTATTATTTTTTTTATCCTTGTGATTTTCCAGCGAGTCTGACGTAAGCTTATCAGTCATTCTGCAACGTCTCTTTCAGTCAGACCTTTTTTTTTTTTTTTAAATCTTTACACAGCTTGGTCATCAAATGAAGGGAATGAATTTATGTTCAATTGTCAGAAATAAACTGTATATAACACTTTAGAGAAAAACTTAGTGAACTGATGGGAGATATTATTTTCCTGAATCACTTAACCTCTTTGTTTGAAGGCACAGAAGTAGTTCACTCATTTCTTTTTTATTTTAAACCTTTTGCAGGTTCACAGACATTAGCCTAGCTGGTTAGCCTTGTTGGAGGTCTGGGCTTGAGAGAGTCCTCTCAAGAAGACAGATATTTATCCAAAAAAAAAAATGTCGCCGTGCCAAGTGTGTTTGTTCATGCCAGCGGCTGTAATCGAGCTGACAACATCTCCACTCCAGGGACTGAGCGAAAGAACAGCAAAACGTTGGAAGAGATTGAGCAAATCATATTTAATTACCCTCCCAGTGGATAAACAGAGACACTTAAAAGTTTGATGTGACTTTTTCTTTTTGTAAACCAACTGTCAGCCATACCTAGCACATGTAATAATTGATTTCATTAAAACCTTATTGATTTCTCCTTTGTCACGAATTATAGCAAAAAGTGGGCCATGTTGAGAGATGATAATCAATGATTAGCCCCTATTTGCATTGCTTTGTCAGGAAATGACTGATGGCTGCCCGATGGCTGATGGCCACAACCTTGACTGGGCAAATTATGGCCGATGGGCTCGGTGAGGAGATAGGTTGCATGAGGCAGCAGTTTCTTAATGACCGAGTTGTATCTGTTTCATTGCTTATGGCTTCATGCCTCAACAACACCACACTAATACATTTCAAAGCACTTGTTTAATTCCACCAGGTGCACATAACACAAAGACATATCCTCAAATGCATACTAACCTCTTATGCATTTGTAATTTAACTGACATGGTGTTTTGAAACAATCTTTGCAAGACAGCTAATAGGTCGATTTTTTTCACAAGCGTGGATGATATTTTCATCGAAATATCTCACCACACAAGACAGTTCTGTGATATCAGCAGTTTGAGGGCTAGCCACACAGATAATCTATAATGAATACAATTGTTTAAGTAATTAAGAACAAGGCAGAATAAATGATTTGTGATCTTTACTCTTCTGCTAATCTAGACAAACTCACTATGTGCTTGTCATTTAATTAATGAGATACTTATTCAAAGTAATGATTCAATACACAATGATCTATAAAGCAGCAAACAATTTCACAGGGGAAAAGAACAACAATAAGAAAAGGAATATTCATCACGACATGTAAAAAGGTCATTAACGATGATTTTGTAAAGAAGGATACCCAGAAAGTTGAAAGCGGGGCAATGCTGCATGGGGGTTTGGAGCAGAAGAGCATCAGAGGTGGATAATGTCCACCATGCAGAGAGGGATTATTTTGTCAAAGCATGGGTCGGCTGCCAATACACAGACTTATGCCCACATGGTGTCAGGCTCAGACAAAAGCATTCTGAAATTTCCAAGGTATCACTTTGGTTAACTCTGGGCTGAGAGAGGGGAGTGTCGGCTCAAATTACTGGATCACAAGCACAGCCTACACACCAAGACGCTGGGGGAGACAGAGCTCCTATATCTAGCTATATATTCTGTTTGATTTTCCACAACTTTTTTAATCATGAGACATAACTTGACAGACTTTTAGCTTCAAATGCTGCGTGAACTTCACATCACCCGTTGTGCACAAGACACTTAGTTTCTTTAGAGAGGTAAATAGATGTTTTAGACAGGCCTGCTGTTGGTAAATTAAATCAATTCAAAACATTCTACAGGTCTGTTATGTAAAAGCAGTCTATAACTCTGCTCCATAGTAGACTAAATAGGTAGAAAACAGAAAGAATGTGGAGGGAGAAAGAAAATGAAATACAGAATCTAGTTTATTAACAGATTCTTGTTAATAATACCGTTTTTTCCTTTGCCTCTTGCGGTGGCATCGCCCAGTGGTTTTCAAAGTGGGGACCCTCAGGGGTTCTAGGGGGTCCTGAGCAAAACAAGAACCTGTTTAATTTCACTCTACTTTAATTCACTAGAATTTGACCATTCAAAAATGTATGAATAATTTATGTTTTAATTTCACTGCTTTGAATCTATTTGTAAAGGTTCAAGTATGACATCCATACTATTTAATATTTAACATAGACCAAACTAGGCTATGTGTGTGTGTGCATGTAGCCTATGTGTGTATATGTGTGTGTTGGAGGGGGCAGCTTCATGAAAGTCAGTGTGGGGGTCCGGGACATGAAAACGTATGAAAACCCCTTGTGCTTTATTCTCTCTCTCTTTGATACACATATGCACACACGCACACATGCACACACACACACACACACGCACACGCACACGCACACGCACACGCACACGCACACGCACACACACACACACAAAAAGGGCTAAAGGTGGAAGACAAGTATAATCTGTCCAATAAATCAGCAGCAGAGATCCTCTGCTCCAAAAGCTCATGCAGAGTCCAGGTATGAGTAGGAGGTCCTTGT
>OMLB01017606.1:5431-16716 GCA_900302555.1 Myripristis jacobus
TAAGTCAAGCTACCCTGTCTCCCCGTGTCCCTGAGGGTTAGAGCGATGTCAGAGAGGATTCTCATTAAATCAGATCAATACTGGCTTTGGGTTTGTTTATTCTCTATGAATACATCAAGATCAAATTAAAAAAAAAAAAAATCAACAAAGCAAATACTTTTTATCTGCTTTCTATATCTACTGCTGGCAGAAAATTTCACTTTGCTTCATTGAGAAGGGTGTTTGTATTAAGTGAGTAAAGCTCTCTATGAATATGAACTACACAAATGAACAATATGAGGATTTTTTTTTAATATATATTCCAAATTATCAACATCTGCAACACTAACAACTGTTGACATAAATCTAATTGATTCTTATGGCATGGCATGGCTATAATATATTGCTGCGACTTGTAAGCGTTTTCAATTAATCACTTGAAAGCATGCTGCACATTGCAATTTTAATAATGGGAATGCTTGCTCTTTTTCTTTTTCGGAATGAATTTAGTATGACAGAGTTTGTCAAATAAACAATCAAAAAACAAGTTCTTATGTAAAAAAATGTTCAAGTAAAAGACAGAATTTACTAACTACTAACATAACACACACGTACCAGCACAGATTTACATGTTATTATACATATTTAAGCGGTGCTGTCTTTTATTCCGCACATACTGAGTTTGCTCCTGTGTTACTGTACATGCTGTCTGCAGCACCACTGAAACAGAGTTTTCCTAAGGCGCTATCACCGAGTTCATGTGGCGACAGAGCACTAACCCTAATTCAACTGCAGTCTAAGACAGAGACAAAGAGAGGAGGCAAGAACGAGGAGTGCATTGTGAGAAGTCCTCAAGGGAAGTGTTGTAAAAAGCTGTTTCGTATATCAAAATGCTTCATGTAATCTTTTTTTAGCTCTGGTGCATCTCCCTTACTCGAGACAATAGGCTACGGAAACTCATTTGGAGACATGCACACTCCAAATTAAAAATGGATTCTCTGGTGAAAACCAATAATAATAATAAACAAATCTTGCTCACAAAAAAAAAGTTAAAAAAAAAAAAAAAAAGAAGAAGAAGAAAAGCTCCATGAATGGAATTATGTAGTGCAAGCGCTGGGGGCAGAGGACAGAGATTACACAGGAGTACTTAGCATGTGCGATTACTCGGGAACCTGAGTAGGACTGTGGCATTTCAGCTGATGGATGATGAAGCTTAATGCAGTGGCAAAGCTGCAGCTTGGGGAACCAGGCAGCCGCTGCTCTCAGAATCAACACAAATTCCTGCTAAGAATAGATAATTTTGTGAGCAGTGCAGCACGTCCTCCAGGTATGGCGTTGAAGAGATGTGAAAGGGCTCTGCCTCGGGTTGTCAAAACGGTAAGCCGGTGCTCAGGACTTCAGGGTTTCACCTCCTCTGACTTCACTGCTTGATTATAGACCCTTTTTCATAAGTGCCATTACACACTGAACTTGATGTTAAGGTTAGGAACGCTTTTCAAACACCGAGGCTGCCTTTGAAGTTTAAGTTTCAAAGTGCAATGCCTTTGAGGCGGAAGAGTTGGTAGTTTGATCTAATATTTTGCTCTGCAGAGAAATTAATAATAGCCGGATGAAAATGAGTCTGCACAGGTGACAAGGGAGTGACTTTACTTATGCGATACAGATGTGGGCTCAGATGTGTGGCGCTCTGAGTTGGATTAATTCTGCAGTGTTGGACCCACAGTCAGCTGTGGTTACAGCAGGGTGGGATTAATGGCATTGTGTGATGTGGAGTCTTACATCACTGGACAGATGCTAATGCTGTGACAGCTGATCTGAAAAAAAAAAAAAAAAAGTCAAGTCCTCTTGGAACTGGGTTGATCACGGTGGCGTCAATGCGAAGACTGGAGTTGTGATATGCGCTTTACGGTGAAATGAACTTCCTAGAGAAGCCGTTCAGAGGCAGAGCCGTTGATTTCGGAGGTGGGATTCCTGCTCTGAAGGCAGACAGGTAGGTTTTGTGCTCCAGCCTAACTGGCTTTCTGCCTGGCTGGGTGTCTAGCAGCGGTGGTGACGGAGGGCAGGTTCCCCCGGTGTGAGGTCTGATCTATTAGGGGAAATGGGAGTCCTCGTGATTGACGAGTTGCTCCGCCTCATCCATCAGGCCTGGCACACAGAGGTCTGACGCTGCCATATCACTCCCATGTGGCTGTGGCCGCTACAACCCTGAGCTATATTTGCTAGCTGACATTAATGCCTTGCTCTTCCCTCACTCACTCAGCCCATCTTCCACTCTGTCTTTTCTTCCATGACGCTGCAACTCTATGGCCGCCCCATCCTGCCCTATTCTGGATCTCTCTCTGGTCACAGCCTCTGCATCCTCCACAGCATCTGACGCCATCCCGAACAGTGCCTCTATTATGCTCTAACATAATTATCTTCAACATCTGTCACTGACAGCAATTAAAAGGCACTGTGGAAATGTAAAACTCAACTGTAAAGAAGGATGCTTCCATTACCTGAGGGTGGTACACATATCATGCATGCATACACCACACACACTCATAAATGTCCAAACTAATAAATATATAATGGCATAAAAAACAGATAGAAGATGCAGAGCTGAAGAAACCCTTCCAGAAGACAGCGGCAGTTTTGACTGTGGTTAATCCAATTCCTCACCATTTACAATTTGATTTCCTGTCATAAAACCATTAGGAGACACTGCTAGCATGATTCACTCAAACATTAAAGATATTCTCAGCGTTTCCGCCTCAGTTCAAACGTCAATTATTTCACTGGGTACTTTAAGGACAGCTACTGTATTTGCAGGTCTTCATCAAAAGGTTGTGAATCTTCTCCTTCTGCTTAATCAGATCACATCTGATCCTGATTAAGGAACTCTGCAATGCATTACGGTGCTTTCAGAAATCAAGCGGCAAATGACATCTTTTGGAAATAGGGGGAAAATGGAAGATAAAAGGGCCCGAGTAAGATTCTCTGGAAAGTGCGTAATACTGGCCTACTTGGCATCGCCTAAAAATGCCTGTAATAATTTAAGAGAAATTGTTAGGATAATGAGAAGTCTCGGGAAGTGATTTGCCTCAGTGATGGCTAAATAATAATTTGAAGGTCAGACAGAGACACAGAGAAAAAGCGAAAGATAGAGATATTAATAATGATGCAGCAATGGTAGTTTTATAGATGCTGCTGTTATTCCTCTGATGAGAGCTGTCTGGCCTGTTTACTTCCCTGTCCCGTCCTCTTTCTTCATTAGAGTCTGCTTGGCTGTTGATCCATGCTGTAATTTTAATTAAAACCCATAAGTAAGCAGGAGAGAGAGAGAGAGATCGGCTGTTGAAAGAGTTTTTCCCGCTCTTTAAAACCGGGGTGTACAGAGAGCAGAAACAGCCTCTTGACGGTGGGGAGTCATGAATAACAGAAAAAAAGAAAAAAAAAATCCTCATGCTGCTCTGCATTCAGGTCAGGACTGGAAAACCTGCAGTGTGCGCAGCTTACCTTGATTCTCATGTAACCTGCAATTAAAAAATCACAAGGCCTGCAGCAGCCGTCTTGTGGCAAGCTTTCACGCAACAACCGGTATATGAACCTCCCATCAGTCAGACATTCAACCACAAATACATTGCCCTAAAAGCTGTGTTCACGCCAGCGCACTGGAGAGACTGTATTGCTTAAATAAATCAAGAACTACAGTAGCCACACAGTTGGGACAAATAAATAAGTAAAATCAAGATATAATCATGCACCGTGAAGTAAAATGGCTGTGGAGTAAGTTATGTGCTGGCCTGGACACTGTGACTAAGACAGGGAATTTCTGCATGATGTTTTATGGATTGACATTAAGAACCAGACAGCTGTAAGCCCTGCTTAGGCGTGCTCATACTGATCATGTTCAGTGAAATCTCCTGCTAAGTGCAACATAAGGGACATTCAGTCAGCCAACAGGAATGGTGCACTCTGGGGACCCTTGCATAATTCCCTTGCATAATTTTCCAGTTAAAAATCTCCTGCATCATCTTAATGTAGTGTAATTAAAGAGGACAACTTTGCCCTGGCTAATTGAAAATCTGCAGAGTCAGTCTCTCAATAGAAGAAGAGGGAGAGAGCGAGAGAGAGAGGGAGAGAGAGAGACAGAGAGAGAGGGAGGGAGGGGGACGCTTAACATATTTCTATCTCCATACGAACTCAGATAAAAGGCCCCAGCAGTATACAAAATGCTCTTTCTGTATTCACCACCACCTGAGCAATATATTCTCTTAAGGTTTCCCCAAATGAGATGCCATGTCCCGCTTTATGCGGGTGTTTGAGTCCTCGCTCACACACTGACTGCCAAAAGCAAAGAGGAGCAATTATGATTTGGTAAGGGAAGATAAACGACAGTAAGATTCTTTGTTTAGAAGTGCCACAGGGGATAAATTAAACTCTGAGACTCCTGTCAAGAAACTCCTCAGATGGCCGAGCTATTCTCTATCGTCTAATCTTCGCTCAGACAGTCAGAAAAATCCTTAGATGACAATCCAGAAGATGAATCCCTAACATGATGATGGGATATTTATCACCATCAGATGACGGGTTCACCAGCAGGTAAGACTTACACCAGTAGTTTGGTTCGTTTGCAGAGGTGAGAAGGTGCATTCAAACCACACGAGTGCACCACGGCCTTAGAACAATATGCTGTTGTGTGCAACAGGGATATTACAAGGGAGTTTCCATTGTAAAATGTCTGTCCAACAGATGAACAATCTGCTCACATGAAGGTAATTTATTCACTAAACTCTGGTTTGCTTAACTGAGCCAGATAAAAACTGCGACAGAGTACCAATTTTACGCCTAAGTTGGACCAAAGCAAGAAAACTATAGGTGTGAAAGCGCCCTGAAATTTATAGATTTGTTTCATTTTGTATTTGATTTGGATTCATTGCACAATTTTAGGTGGGCCAGAAAACTGAAAACATTTGCTGAAGCGTGTGTGGGAAGGAGCAGGGCTGGAATCACACTCACAAAATTCTTTCAATCACTGGATAGAAATACAGCGGCCAAGTGAACATTTTGGCCAAGCGAACATTTTGCAAGTGAACATAAAATTCATGGAGGTCCACTGATCACCACACAGACAACACAAAGGCAGTGCTGCAGTTGTGTTCGGCTATACTGGCAATAACTTCTCTTTGATGTTCCTACCAAATACATTTGGAAGGTGCGGCTCAGCGCAAACGCTTGCCAAGGCTCCAGGTTGCCAACAAGGGTGTTGAAGTGGACCAAAACCATTCCTCGCAAGCGGTCTTGGCCCAGGATGTTGCAGGCGGGATAAGTTTTTGTGATCGCTGTGTCCACACCTGCCCAAACAACACCACGAGGGGGTAAACACACCGGGGTTTTACCCAACAAACTAAACATGGCAGGAGTGAGAGCAACCATTCCTCACTGAGAGTTTTTTCATTGTTAAGCCGTGAGATTTTCCATGGAGCTGAAACAGAGCGTAAACAAAGAAATAGGCATTGAGCAAGACAAAACAAGACCGACAATAAGACAAATCTACAATTAAATAAATATCAAACATATGCTTCCAGATTTACTCTCAAAGTTACCCAAAAATATCCTCTTTCCTCTCCTCTTGAAGCTGCAGTGTTTTGATGGCTCATCCTGTCCTCTGTGGCTTAACATTTTGACTAATATCTCTCAGCTACAGCTCAAAAGTGCTTCACTCAGGGTTAGTCTCCTACGCATTGCTGTGTGCATGCAAGTTTTTTTCCATTCATCTTTACAACAGACAGCCGAGCTCATAATTTGAATAATGAATAATGAACGAGTAACTATCAATACCTCATGTAAGGAGGATGAATCAAGTAGGGTGTTAAGAATCTGCTTCAATGCAACCGGATTACCGGCTTCTTTGTTTTTATCTCCACTTCGTCGTGTAAACAACTGAGGTGCTCGGGAATTTTGCAAACACTGTCACCAATGCACACTCCCACCCCAGATTTCCATTCTCCCACTCTTATTTCTGTTCTTATTAAAGCCACGTGTCACAAAATCAAAGTATAATTTATTTTCCATGCGTCCTTCAAACTTCTGTATGTGTGCAATAAACAGGTCAAATATATTAGTGTCAAATATTCGCTTAATTCAATTCAATATGCTTGCCCTGAACTGTAGAACACATGACTGAACAAACAATCTCACCCTGAAAATTAAGGAAAAAAATTATAATAAAATGAAATCCAACTCCAGGTGACCAGAATATTCAAAAGCATTGTGACTATCACACCGACCATTAGGCACATGCCCAGTCACTTCTCCTTGACTTATATAGTCATTACAGGAGTGAAACACTCCATTTGGCATTGTTGTGAACAGTTAATTTTCCTCTTGATTGAGCCTGCCTATTAGTGCTTTCCAACCTCTGTACGACACACCAGGGAAAGAGGATTGCAGAGGAAAATGCACAAAAAATAAGGTCGCATGCCAGAGCCAGCCAAGCCTCTGGGGCTGAGTGCGCACTTAAGCTTGCAGTTAATTAACGGAATGTTTGAAATTATTTTGGCTAGTATTTTTGGTCTGTCTGTGGGAAGACAACATTATGGTTATGAATAAAACATGCAGTGTACCTTATCATGGTTATATAAGGCCTGACATGACTGGAGACATGGGCCAAGTAGGAGGAAGCAGCTAGTCTTTCATTTCTGGCTCTGTGCAGGAGATGCATCAGGCCTCTGGTGAATGACTACAGGTTTGGATTCACAGACACGTTCGCCTGCCTGTCTGCCAGCCTGCATGCCAACCAGCCAGCCGCCGGTGTGGTCCGAAGAGGAATCATCCGCCGTTACCTACCAGTCTCTCAAATCCCCAAATCCACCTCGTTCAAGTTGTTAGGCACCGGTGAATGATAAACTATTGGAGGCAATAACCGCTTTCTGCTATCTCTCCTCTCTCGACTGCTATGAGACACGCTAGACTTCAAAACAAGACAAAATGACATCTAAATTGGCATCTTCTGCTGCTTTCTGGTGCAGTGCATTGCAATGTTCCCTCTCCTCGCTATCTCTTTATCACGCTGGGCTAAGGGGTGTTGTGATTTAGATTTTTGCAAGCTGATTCACTGTAGCCAAGCTGGTTGTGTGAGCCTGTGGGCTGGAGCAGGGCCTGAGAAGAGGAAGCCTGCTGTGCCAGTGGTCTGTATATGTGTGTATAAGTGTGTGTAATGAAGAGAGCCAGAAAGAAAGTCAGAGGGAGGAACGTAATAGAAGGCAAGGGGAACTGAAAGAAAGCGAAAAAGCAAGAAAGCGAGATAGAGAGGGAGAGAGAAAGAAAGGGAGAGAGAGCGATAGACTGTCTCCATATACAAGTAATTGGCTTGATGTGGATGTGCAGAGTGTGGGTGTGAGGCGGAGTGAGTTCTCTCCATCATTACCATTGTGGTTTGTCTTTGTTATAATGAGATCTCCTGTAATCACTACCAAATCAGCTCCTCTGGGACACAAGGAGAATGAAATGGTTGGCGTAACCGTGGAAAGTGGAAACGGAAATTAGAGCTGACAAATCAACAAGCGGTCAGCCTCCCGCTGTGAATTTGTTGGACCTGATTAAAATTAAAACACGCAAACGCCCGCAAGTCTATTGCTACTAATGTGTACATTTGACCTGCCAGCCTTGCTTCTCTCGCGCTCACACTGAGCCATTACTGGCGAGTGTGCAGTTGGAAAACAAAAGGCACGTGCACATTTACACACAGCTGAGGGTACGGTGAACACACAAAAAAAAAAACGCACAGAGCACCCAGATAATCCATGTCAACAAGGCTCCATCCCTCTCTCTGGCATCGGCGTCACATCTCCGCAGTGCAGATAATTAGATTGCAATTAGACGAGAACAGAGTATAGGAGGTCATATGGCGTGGAGGTTGGAGAACCGCCTCCAGAGGTCGACTGCATGGCTGAAACAAGGGAGGTGCACCATGGCTCCAGCTAGCATTTCTGCATGAATGCCTATTAAGGATAAACCAAAAAAAAACAAAAAACAAAACACACACACACACAAAATATGCATACAGTCACATACACACAGAATCACACACGCACACAGCACACACAGAAACACACAGATCCTTCTGTTACTGAGCTGTTAGAGGAACTCACTCTGACACATCACTGCATTTGGTTTCTACATTCTCCCCTGAGGGAAATGGCGCCTTGCCAAGCTGCTCACTTCTGAAATATTAAGGCCAGAATCCATTGTATGTTGCTAATTGTAGAATGTGCTGAAAAAGGCACAGAAAAGGAAGCCGGGCAGTGCGTTCCCATGTTTTTTGGACCCCGGAGTTTTTTTCCCTTTTCATCTTTGTGCCAAAATGAGTGTCTGCGTCATCATTAAGGTCAAATATAAATACCCGAATCTGCCCTGTCACATCATAAGTCTGATTATAACAGCTGTGAGAATGGAGCTCGGCGGCAGGCTGTGATTAACGTCCCTTGTCAGTGGGAAAGGATAGATTAGTTTGCGCCTGTAAACAAAACCACACAAACATTTTTGAATCCGCAAACGCATTAAGTCAGCAAATGACCGGTTCCCTTGTAAACAAACTCCTCCATTTTCCACCAGAGTATGGGGCTGTGGGTGTCACGCTTTTCGAATTTGGATTCAGCGATACAACGGATGTCTGTGGACGGCTCATGTGATCAAAACATGCATGATCTTCAATGTCCAAAACAGAGTCAATCAGTGTTGCTCTGGCTGACTGGTGTCATCATGAAACCGGTAGATCACAATAAATAGTTGGTAGTTTGCTCCAAATGGGGCCAAGCTGAGGGTGTGAAAACTTTCCTTTTACTCCCAACTATGTCCAGCTGTTCTTGTAGATCTCGCCCGCATGTTCGCTCCTCTCTCATCTCTCTGCCTGCAAGGGTATCAATAATTAATGATTGTGTCTCTGCCCCTGTCTAGATATATTCCACTGCAGGATAACTACCATTATAAGGCCAACAGCGAGTTGATACCTGCCTGGCGTGCTGAGGAACAGCAGCAGGCATCTTTCTTTGTTTTCAAAAGTTATCCGTCTGTCATAAAATTTCATTATGCCTGTATAACCGGGGTGAGGCTGGCAGAGAATGAGAAGCAGAGGGAGGCTGGCTGATATCTTTCTGATTTGTTTATTTGCAGGAGGACGGGGTGCATAAAAGGTGATTTATATTCTGGACAATGATAAGGTAAAGCCTCTTAGCGGACCCTACTCCCAAGCTCAGTGAAAGATAACTGGAGGTTGGATGTGAGGAGCATCCCCTCTGGTGCAAAACGCTGCCTGCCTGGGAAACTCAGTGGTCTGTGAAGCTCCACTCTTGAGAGCGATCAATACGCTCCCATCTTACAATTTTCTCTCTGGAGCTCAAAGAAATCACTATCCTCTGCTCCAACACAGAGCGAAGGCACAGAGCGGTAGGTGGTGAAAGTGGTCAATTCAATTACCCCTCTGTCAGAGCACATTTTCTATTCTGGCACCCCCACTCCGTCAACATCCCTAGTAAATAAAGTGGAGAGACAAATAAATTAGATGGCTTTAAATATTTCTCAAGGCTTCGTTTAACATCAATATCTCTATCAAAACTCTTCACCATTTGATTTCATATTAGATATTCAGGCCATCATGGACTTATTTTTGAATCAAAATGGTGTCAGCGTCAAGATTTGAAGACTCCTGAAAGGTCAGTATCTTGTCTAAATAAAAAAAAAAAAATGTGAACATAAGATGAGCAGTGAACTTCTCAATGCTAATTGCTCAGAAAGGTTAATAGGAACTGTGGCCGGGGGCGTGATCTGTCGAATATTTGAATCCATGTTTGTGCATGTGCATGTGTGTGCATGTGTGACTGCATGACAGCGGAGGTCTGTGTGATGAGGGCAAGGCATTGTAGCTAAAACCACAAAATGAATCATTCAGTGGCAGTGGAGGTGATTTGGACCGTGCTCCTGTTTAGAAACTTCAGAGGCAAGAAAAAGACAGCAATAATTTAGGGTTACTTTATGAAACATGGATCGTTTTCTTGATCAGAAAATGTCTATACTTGTGGAACCATCTGAAACCATCCCTTTATGTCCAAACAATGATGAATGCCAAATAGATGACCCTTCCGATTATTTTTCGTTAAGTTTGGCTTTAATCAATACATGCAGCTTCTCAAGTAATACATACAATTTCTTAATAATATGAATTTACTTGCAAAGAATACTGCTACATTAGCTGTCTTTGACTTCTAGCCCTATTTGAATAAATGTTAACCTGAGAACTGTGTCTCCTCCCCCACAGCAGATGCAGATGGACCAAAAAAAAAACCCCAAACAAAACAAAACAAAACCAAAAAAAAATAGACAATAACAGTCATGGTGCACAAAAAATATGTGAATAATTTGATGTTTCTTTTGATTTGCAGAATACTTGCAGAATAGTTTCAATAAGCAGGAATTGCAGTCATTTTATGTTTATTTGTGGTTAAAATCCAAAGATTAAAAAATAAGAAATTACTTCCAGTTTAAGCCACGCCCACTTTCTTCCCAAATCCGAATCTGATTTTTTTTTCATTATTATTTATTATTTTCACTATTATTTATTTATTTTAGTATTATTGTTTTTTGTTTTTTGTTTGTTTGTTTTTCGCCTGTCCCCATCCACATGGAGGTCAGATCACAAGAAAAGCTACAAAACAGCACCCCAGACCTGGGGGGGATTCAGTGTCCTGCTCATGGATACTTGGGGCATAAATATGTGTCACTCACTCAAATAACAGTCTCAGGGGGGTAACCCACGAAGGCGTGTCTGCCAAAGAGGAAGGATGAATCAGCATCCAAGATGAACAGATGCAACACTGCGACCGAGCTAACGCCAATTCCATATTTGGCTTTTGGGAAACGCATGGAAGGCGGGATCCGGGATTAATGAATTTTCCATTTGACAGTGCAGTATATATGCAATCAGAGCTGTTAAACAAATGTAGGGGGAACACGTCAAATTGAGGTAATGATAATAATGAATACGGCAAATATGATGAGCGTGTTTGTGTGGATTTCCAAGCCGATGCTTACAGAGAGCAGATCCATAGCAGCCCATCACGACGGGGTCAGGAGTGTTTAACCAATCGGACGGTGCGCGGCGGAGATATACAGAGCAGAAGGATGACTGGTAATAGATGTGACAGAGAGGGGAGCTGCTGTAAACACAATTTCCCAGTGGGTGTTCACATCACTCTTTTGCTTCCCTTCCACATTTATACTGTAAACACCTGTCTCTCCTGTTCTCTCTTCCGCTTTCTCCATGCGGG